>CM076582.1:1455364336-1455445646 GCA_034641835.2 Pinus albicaulis
AATTTAGTCTTAAAGGAAGATCTTTCATTTATATTTTTACTTTAAGATGTTTTTTATAGGTTTTGGGTATTCAAAACAATCATTCTGGCTTCTAGGAAAACCTACTATACCAGGTCTAATCCAGATTCTAAGCCTGCAGTTATAGTAGATAACCCAGAACAGATTGGAAAAAAGAAAAAACAAATTGTCAATTTAGAGACTGAAGTACCATTAAGAAAAGCCAATTCTTTACCCAAAGAGTTAGTGAGTTTGAATGACATTGATTTTGATCTGAAGTTTGAATATTCATTTTTTAAAACTAAATCTGAAACTGATTTGAAAAATACTATGATAGATCCTCTTTTCCTTTCATTTTTGAATGCAAAACAGAAAAATATTTTAGTAGGAACAAATTCAAATAAATTTGAATATCAAAATACAGTTGAAAAGATTAATATTTCATTGATTAAAGATATTGATGAAGCTATTGAATTAGCTCATTTATTATCTTACATAAAACCTCCAGTTTCTCAATTGCACACAAAAATAATACTAACAGCAGATTCATCTTTATATGTTGTCACTTCATTTATAGATACTTTTGCAAGTTCATCAATAGACCACTTCATTCCTAAGTTGCCTTTGCAGCCTAAGATAATATTTCCTTCATCCACTCAATCCACTGCATCCACTACTTTGCAATCAGATTTTATAAGCACCACATCTTTATTTCCAGGTAATTCCATTTACATACCATCTTCATTTCCCAGCTCTTCAACTACATTTGTTAGTTCGTCTGCTACCATATCTAGCACTGCCCCTATCATTACTATTATACCTCCTAGCTCAGCAAAGCTTCAAGCCATGGTTGCTAGGTATGATCCCCTTGTCTTACCCCAAAACCTCCATGATATGCCTCAAGATTACCAAAAAAATGTACCACTGTTTGATGGCCTTTCACAGTATACTGATCAACAACATGTCACTAAAATGATATATTACTGTGAAATTTATGAAATTGATGAGTCAGATGCCTAGATGAGGTTATTTGCCCAAAGTTTGACAGGAGAATTTAAAAAATGGTTAAAAAATTTAGTTGCTGGTAGTATAGATGATTTAATTGCATTTCATAGAACATTTTCAAATAAATGGGAAAAGAAAAAGAACCCCCTTCAAAAATTTTCTGAGTTTGATGCTTTAAAAATATCTCCTAATGAGTCTGTCCAAGATTACTGCACTAGGTATAACAGTTTCTATAATGTTATTCCTGCAGATCTTAAACCTACACCTTACTCTGTTTTTCTCAAATTCCCTGATGGATTTGATACATATATGGCCTATCAATTGAGAGAAAGAGATGCCCAAACATTAGAATAGATGCAATTAAATGTTGTTAGTGTTGAAATTAACATTTTAGATAAGAAAGCCAGACTTAGGAATGAAATAAGAGTTACAATTAAAGAAGAAAGTTCAAACTCAGATGTTAAATTAGATTTCGTTGCTAAAACTTTAGAAAGGGTGGTAGAAAGATTAGATAATTTAGATAAAAAACCTCAATGGGATAATCAACCTCAGATTAGAAATCCCAATTTCAGAAAAAATAATAACCCTAGAAAAGCTAAAGAAGTTGCTCCAGACCAAAACATTAGGCCCCCATTCCAAGAGAACTATGTTGAAAGTTCTCAAAATAATGATGAAGATGAGGATGACATCAATCATATAATGGGAATAGATGAAAACAACACCATTTTCCTCACTCAGGAAGATCTGGAACTATGTGAGCTTCAACAACTCAAATTAAACTCCAGTGAATCCTTTGACTAGAAACAAGGTTATGACTTTGCTATTAATGAAATTCATAGTCAGTATAACCTTAGAAATAAGAAAAATAATGAATCTTCTACAAAAAAAAATTCCCAAAATCAAACTAAAAATAATGTAGAAGCCCCAAAAACAAAATTTTTGCAAATTATCCCGAGGGAAAACAGTCAAAATTCCAATCCTTCCAGTCCTAAAAAACCAACAAGTCCAAAGATTGTTGATATTACTGATGAAGTAGCTCAATCTTCCAAAGATGCACCAAAAGCTAATACTACAAAAGCCTCTAATTCAGTAAAAACAACAATTCCTGATCCTAAAAAGAGCCTTGTTGATTCTAAATCAACAAATCCTAAAACTGATAATACAAAAACAGTTGCTGAAAATTCAAAGTCTGATAAAACCTCTGCTGCCACACAAACTGTCCCTGAAAAAAGAATTAAGAACAACAAAAGTCAAGAAACTCAAACAAAGAATATTAGAACAACTGAAGATAAAAGTACATATGTTGAAATTAAAGAAAAACCCATTGAGATAACTGTTACAAAATATGAATTGCTTTAGATTAGTAAGTCTCAACCCTCATTCAACATTTAGAATGAAATATCTAAGTTAAAAATACCAATTCCTTTAACTGAATTGGTAAAGAATGACTTATATAAATCAATAGTTACTGAGACTTTGAATATGAATGATGGTGAAGATGCCATTAACTTGAATGATGATCAACCAGAGTTGATTTTTGGCCCTAATGTAAATGCTAAGAATTCAGATGGATCAGTTCCCCCTTTATATATTAGCCTTACTATTCATGATCATATGTTACACAATGCTATGTTAGATTCAAGAGCTTCCCACAATTTAATGCCTAAAGCTATCATGGAAACTCTTAATCTAGAAATAACCAGGCCTTATAAAGATTTTCTCTCATTTGATTCTAGCAAAGTTAAGTGCATAGTATTGATTAAAGACTTGTGTGTGAATTTGGTTCAGTACCCTGGTAAGAACATGGTTATGAATATTGTAGTAGCTGACATCCCACCAAAATATGGTATGCTTCTTTCTTGCTCATGGGGAGAAAAGTTGCATGGATCTCTACAATTAGACATGAGCTATGCTACTATATCAGTATTTGGACAGCCCAAGAAACTTTATAGGGAAACTTTAACGAAATTCATGGTCAAAAGTGCAGAAAGATCCATAAATTGCCCCATTTATTCAACACCAAATGATCTTGACTCTTTTATTTCATGTAACTCTGATAATAATGAAATCCAAATAGAATTGATTGACATAAAGCCAAAACCAAACAATGACAATATTTTTCATGAAGCACTTTGGCACTTAGATTTTGATGGCTCAGTGAACAAAACAGGAGGAGGAGTTGGAATATGGATCACAAAAATTGAGACAGGTCATTCAGAAGGACATGCCTTTATACTTAACTTCAAATGTACTAATAACATGGCAGAGTATGAGGCACTTATCTTAGGCCTCCAAATCATCACAAAATTAGGAGGTAAAGGAATTTTAATCAAGGGAGATTCAGAATTAGTCATAAAACAATTAAATGTAGAGTATTCTATTCATAATCCTATATTAGCCAGATATAGCTCGATAAAAAAACTGATTTATGTGAAGATTTATTGGAATGTAAGCTTGCTAATATACCAAGAAAACAAAACATTCAAGCACATTGCTTAGAAACGTTTGCTCGCACGTGTAAATTACCTTTCCAACCAACGCATAGGTATACTGTTGAAGTTAAGTATAGACCCATTGTCCCAGACAATGTCAAATACTAGAATATTTTCTCTGAAGATGAACAGATTTACCATTTTTTGAATAATGAGGAAGAATTTCAAAATTCTAATATAGATTCAGACTGTAATATAGATTTAGATTTTAATTGTGAAATAGATAACATAGTTGTACATAAATTTAACAAACCCACTGTATTTACTCAATATGAAATAGATAAGTTAGAGAAAGTAGATACAGAGGAAATCATTGAAGAAGAAATTGAAATGTTAGAAATTAAAGATAATTTTTTTCCTAAAGGTTTAACTCCTTTGGAGGACCTTTTTGATTCCAATGATGTGCCTAAAAAGCCAAAGATGGAACCAGTCAGGTCTGACATTAAGGAATGTAAAATTTGGATAGAATTAAATCCAAAAATGATTAAACTGTCAAAGTCTTTAAATCCTCAAGAAAAAGAAAAATACATTGAACTTTTAAAGGAATATCAAGATGTGTTTGCATGGGGTTATGAAGATCTCAAAGCTTATGACAAAAACATAATTTAGTATAAGATTCCTATAAAATATGACCAGAAGCCATTTAAACAAAAATTGAGGAGAATTAATCATGTCTTATTACCTTTAATACAAAAGGAAGTTAAACACATGTATGATGCCCAAATTATTCCACCAATAAGATATTCGGATTGGGTTTCAAACTTAGTACCTACCAGAAAGAAAACAAGTGAAATCAGATTATGTGTAGACTTTAGGAATCTCAATAAAGTACCTTTGAAGGGTAATTACCCTTTACCCAAGATGGATCATATTTTACAAAGGGTAGTTGGTTCTTCCAGGATATCTTTGTTGGATGGTTTTTTAGGGTACAACCAGATTATTGTTCAAAAGGAAGGCCAAGCTAAAATATCTTTTACCACTCCTTGGGGCACTTCCATGTATCTAAAAATGCCTTTTGGTTTGATGAATGCTGGAGCTACCTTTCAGAGGGCTATGCATATAGCCTTTGAAAAGAAAATACATGACTTCTTGGTTATTTATTTAGATGATATTATTTTTTTTTCTAAGTCATATAACGAACACTTAGATCATTTGAGACAAATTTTTATTAAGTGTAGAAAATTTGGTATATCTTTAAACCCTAAGAAAAGTCTTTTTGGACTAGAGGAAGGAAAATTACTAGGACACATAATTTCAAAGGAAGGTATTAGGATAGATCTTGCAAGAATAGAGGCCATTCTAAACATTCATCCACCTAGAAATATCAAAGAGTTACAAGAATTTTTAGATAAAATTAATTTTTTAAGGATATTTATTTCTAAGTTAGAAAAATCATTACATAACTGAATAATATGCTTAAAAAGGACTCGGTTTTAAAATGGGCAGTTTAAGCAAAACAATCATTTGACTCTATTAAACAAGCTTTAACTAAAACACCAGTCTTAATCAGTCTAGATTTCAAAAAAGACTTTATAATTATTTAATTTGTCTGTAAGCATACCATAGCTACAGTTCTACTGTAGAAGAATGATCAAGTTTTTTAACAGCCTATAGCCTTTTTTAGTTAAACCCTTATAGATGCACCTCTGAAATATAACATAATGAAGATACAAGCTTTAGCCTTGGTTAGGGCTATAAAATATTTCAGATTTTACATTCTTTACTCCCACATTATTGCCTATGTTCATAATTCTATAGTGAAGGACATTCCTACTCAGGATGGTCCTGATGGAAGAAGAGGAAAGTGGATTGCCACTATCCTAGAATATGACATAGAGATTAAACTAACTAAACTCATCAAAGGACAAGGATTAGCTAGATTGTTGGCTGAATCAAATTGCAATGCATTAGATATAAAATTTATTCCTCAGGTTGATCACCAGAAAGAGATGGTGACTCCATTGATTAGTGAAACCATTCTAGACTCACCATGGTACTCAGATATTATCTTTGTACTTACACACTTACAAGATCCTCCTAGATTAACAAGGACTAAAACTAGATTTATTAAACTTAAAGAAATGACATTTTGTATTTTGGATAATGTGATTTTTTGGAAAGAACAAAGTGGGATATTACTGAAATTTTTACTAATATCAGAAGATGAAAAAATTCTTGAAGAATTTCACGCAGGTGACTGTGGAGGACACTTATATTGTTAAAGTATCGCAGATAAGATCCTTAGAGCTAGTTTTTACTGGCCTACCTTATTTTCTGATGTGAAGATTTTTTATACTTCATGTCATCAATGTCAGATTGTTGAAGGAAAAGAAGTTGTTACCTTTACCCTAAAGCCTACTTCTAATGAAAATCCATTTCAACAATGGGGTTTAGACTTTATTGGAGAAATTCACCCTCCATCCTCTAGCCAACACAAGTGGATTTTTACTGCCACATATTACTTTACTAAATGGATTGAAGCTATTCATACCAGACAAGCCACTGACTCAGACATTATCTCTTTCATATAAAAAAACCTTTTATCTAGATTTGGATGCCCACAGAAATTAATTACTAATAATGTAGCAGCATTTAAATCTAAGAAAATGATTACCTTCTGTCACAAGTACCATATTATCCTAGGCCACTCTATTTCTTAATACCCTCAGGGTGATGGCCTAGCTGAATCTTCAAAAAAAATCCTTGTGAATATCATTAAAAAATTACTTGAAGAAAACAAGAAAACTTGGAATAAAAAGTTAGTCTATGCCTTATGGGCAGATAGACTTAGTACCAAAAAGTCAATTGGAACTTCTCCTTACCAATTTTTTTATGGGATGGATGCAGTTTTCCCATCATCATTAGGTGTTCCAGTAATGAAGATCATTCAAGAATCACAAGTGGAGTTAAATGATAGACAAAGAAGAATAAATCAAACTATTCATCTACAACAAACAAGGGAAGAAGTCTATGAGAAATATCATGTCATTCAAGATAAAATCAAGAATTGTTTTGATAAAAGAATTAAAGAATATGAATTTTCCATTGGAGATAAAGTGTTAAAATGGGATTCCAAGAGAGAAGAAAAAGGCAAACATGGAAAGTCTTAATTTCTATGGAAACGACCATATGTAATTTATGGATATAGGGGTAGCAATGATTTCTTCATCAAATATTTGGATGGAATATATGTTCAAGAAGAACCAGTTAATGGTAGAATGCTCAAACACTAATATTCTTTTAAGTTAACCAATAGTTAGTGCCAGTTACTTTTTACTTCATTGTAAATATTCACTGAAGCTTTTAGATTGGATTGGATATTTTCCTTCCAAATTTGAAGCCCAAAGAGAAGGCCCTAAGCTTTGAAGAGGAAAATGTCATAAATATCATTTTTTGTAGAAATTAGAAGATAATTATTGGATCTTCAAGGTAAAAATTGAAGGCTACTAGTCTTAGAGTTCTTGACATTTCACCAGGAAATGCCATCCCCATGTGAAGTCGTTGTTAGGGTCCTATAAGTATATGATTCATAATTTGGAATAGACTTATGATAGTCTTGTAAAATATGTGCATACCTTGCTTTCTGCAAGTTGTTTTCCCATATTTTGTAAAAAATAAAAAAATAGAGAATCAAAAAGAGGGTAAAATTCCTAAAAGAAACATCGAAGGACTTAAAAAAAAAAAATATATATATATATATATATAGACCCCAAAAGAAAAAGATGAAAATAAAACATGAAAGTGTGCAAGTCCAAATGCCACTACTTTACTTTTTGCTGATGATTATGGCAGAGTGTCAATAAATGCCATGATATATGATGAGTTAAACTATTTAAACTTGACTTGTCATGTTTTCAATTTCCATGTTTTATATAGTGAATAAATATTTGTCAAACATTTTAATCTTGACTAATCAGTAGATAGGTAGAGAATGAAGAGGAGTTCATCAGTTTAATTCGAGCCCTCGGATGGAATAAGGTAGAATTAGATAACTTTTATGCTTCCAAAAGAATAAAATGTTTCAAGGTAGCAAGCTCAAATGCACCTACAAAAAGGGGGAAAAAAGTTTAGATTAATGTTGAGTAGGTAGAAAGAAGTGGGAAAAATCATGTAATATTTATCACCGGGCAAAAAATTACTAATTTCCCTTCCCTTGTGAGTCTTAAATATTCTATACTTCCAGTCAAAGAGGCTTAGAGCATTTCTCTGACCTCTGTTGGGACCGGACCCAAGGCTCAGTGACTGGATAGTGGAAAATGTTGGACTCTTATGATAAAATCCCCTTCACCAATATTCATTCATCATTCATACATTTAATTCATGTTTCATAAGTAAAAACCCATTTTTTACTTAATCATACATAAAAACCCATTTTATTAACTCCATTCATTCATAAAGCATACAAACCCTCAAAAATGCTCTATCCTGAATAAAAGTGGTGAAATTAAGAAATTATAAGCTTTGCTTTAAAAAAATTAAGTTTACTTAGCCATATAAGTGTATTTTTGAGTATTCCTTTCCCCCTGCCATGTTAATTTCTAACTTATGCTATTAAATCCCCAAAAGGACCTTATCCTACATATATCATTCCTTTTATGTTAAATATCCCCAAAAACCCATTATTATAAGATTTTAGGCCAAAGTTATTATCCACATGTTGAAATAAAATCCAAAATAATACCCCCTTTGGCCTAAAACTAACTATATAAAAATATCCCCCCCCCCCAGAGTTATTAAACCCCCCATGGTTTAAAAAGCTATATAAAAAAATAAAAAAATATACGAATAAGTGTTCAAGTGTATCCTATGTATTTAAAAATAAAACATACTCCCCCGCTTATTATAACGTTTAGTTCAAACCAAACTTTAAACCCAAAACCTTTTCAAATATATATATCAAATCCCCGTGTATACTTTTAACTTGATATTCTATCATGGTAAAGCTATGATTTGATTTTCATTCGAATTAAACCTTCCCATCATTATTACTAATATGTAATAGCCTTATGCTATACATAAAAATAAACATTGGTTAATTAAGCTGCCTCATGTGCATCCCTCCCCTTTCAATAAACCCACCATATATCGCTTATACATAGCCCTGTTGTATATAAAAACTTTGATTACAACACATATCATATAAAGGTTTTATTATATTTCAAAAGCCCGCCATCACATAAGTCACCCCGGTCCCACATGCCTTTTCGACCACATCTTCCCTTTTAATCTTGGCCCTTCGCCTCAACTTGTTAGATCTGACGGTGTAGAATCAATATCATGCCCATAAACCAAACATCCACCCAAAGCCAAAATCAACATGAAATGGGTTTTTTTCAATATACCGCCTCCCCTGATGTGGTGTGATTTCATTCGATCACATTCGTTTCACCAAATATAACTTACCACCGTGAGCCAATGAGAAAACCACTGCTGGTTTTCGCATTTCAAAATCTAAACTGCCTCCCATCTATGATAAGACTGGAATTTAATGCATTAATGGTGATTAGTTCCAAAGGTTAAAAACTTTTGAAACATCATTTTAATGTTTAATTTCATATTCCTAACTAAAAAAAAGAGCTCCGCCCGACTATATTGAAACCTCCCGACTGTGCTAAAATTCCCGAAACACGATTTCCTCTATGTAAACTCCCCGTTTTCACAAAAAATCTCCTATTTTAAGACTATAAAATCCATTTATCAGCACCAAGACTCATTAGCAACAACAAAAAAAAGCTTCAGAAACCATTTCAGTTGTCAAATTACCTACAAGTTCAAGTATTTTTCATCAGTTTAAAACCGTAAACAGTCAATTCTGAAACGTCGTTAAGAAAAGAAAGCTTTCAATTAGAAACATTTATTAGAAGATTGCCCAAAAACTCCTAAAACAAGCCAAACCCTCGCAAATTTCCCCAAGAATTGTTGTGTTCAAAAAGCCCCTTCTAAAGCCAATTTCTTTAGTTGTGTCTGCTTAAAATCAATTTCAAGGAACAAGGAGGAAGTTGAAGCCCAAATATATCCTGAAAACACATTTTTACAGTTCAAATCATTCAGAAAACCCTCGTTTTCTATCTTAAACTAGTTTTCATATCCCAGAAGCCTAATTGATAAAAAGAATCACCTGAGACTATCTTTGGCATATAAATTGATAAATTCACCATCTGTTTAAAGAAATAAAAATTTTGCAAATCGTTTAAGCTTGCATTAATTATTCAAAAATGACTAAGAAACATATGACAACCAAAGCTGGAGGTTCTAAGCCTTTTAAACCTGGGGGCTCTAAGCGTATTAAATGTGTCTGTAAATCCACTTCAGCCACCAGTAGCTACTATAGAAACCCTTCCACTGACTGATATGGATTACAAGATTTTTGACCCTGTGGTAGAATTTAACCATTTGGAAATCCAAAATTGGTGCTATGATAAATACCTTGATAAATATGAAATTCCTATTTGGGAAACTCAATTTCCTCTATATGTAGTTCCTTTAACTCATCCTAGACAAGAACTTGTTAGATTGTGCCAAAAGCATTATGTGCCAGACCAAAGAGCTATTGTTAATGCAAACAGAGAGTTCCTTTTTATAATCACAAGAGAATCCATAAATCAAATACTGCATTTACCATCTATTCCTCATTTATTCCCCCTTTCTATTGAATATATAACCCAGTTGTACTTGAGCCTGGATTTCCCAAAGAAGTTCATGATATTTCAGGACTTCATGCCTTCCCATGTTGACATCCCTAAGTTGAATCCTCCTTATTCAACTGCCAAATTTCCTGAAGGGTTAAGGCATATTATTTCCATGTTATCTTTTATACTGGGATATTTCACAGATGGATTCACTGATGAATCCATTATTGGCTTTCTATCCACTTTATCCTCGGGTCAACCCCCTGCACTTATTTTTTATTATGCCACATTCATAGCTGATAGCATTCATCACCAATTGAAAAAACTACCCACTAAAGGGGTGTTTAGGTATTCATCATACTTGTTTTATTTGTTTATGTTCTCCCAAGCTGACAATTTTCCAATTTCATTGCAAAAAGTGGACTTAGATGGCCATCCTCTGTCCATCATCTTTTGGACTTCTTTGCTTAGGAAATAAGGCAATGAGTTCAGTTATACAGATTTTTCAGACTTATTCCTCTAGCCAGCAATGAATATATTGTACAAAGCATATCAGCCTAGAGTAAATGAAGACATGAAAATAATATTGCAAGTACCGGAAAAAAATAAGATGGGAGACTGGTTTCTTTATGAAAAACACACAGAGATAAGAATTTTTTGCTCAAAATTATTACCCTGTAAGTTGCCAAAATACATGTGCATGAGAGTTTTTGCATTGGAATACTTAAGGAAAATTTTAAATTTTGACTCCATTAGCTTCCTAGCTGCCAGGAAAAAGACCCAATTCAAGCTTAAAAATCATGTTGGGCCTTTAATTATAAATAACAGAGAATCAGAAAAGGAAATAACCAAGATACTAGCAGGGTTTAAATTTCAGGAGAGTTTTCCATGGAACTATGATCCTCAAAGGATCTTGAGTGATTTAAGGGTTAAATGAAAACTTACACCATTTATACATGAACCTAAGCCATAAATTGAGAAGTATGCAAATTAGGTAGAATGGATAGAGAAAACTTTGATAGATACCATCGTCAATGCAGAACCAGCAAAAGAAACGGATACTACACAAGATATGGTAGTTGAAAAACAACCTGAAAATTTAACAAAAAGAGGCATAGATGAAGGAAATTATACAGCTGAGACCACCACAGATACAAAATTCAAGTTGGTTTACAATAAAAGGCTCAAATTAAGTTCCATAGGGAAGGACAGGGTAATTGATGTTGAGGATACAAATGAGCTGGAGGTAAATAATGATGAAGCCACAGTGATAGCTAATGAGACTCTAGAAGAGATTGAAAAGGAAAAAACAACAGCTAAAGGAAAAGATACTCAAATGATTGAAAAACCTCAAAATATGGAAGCTTCTTCCTCACACATAGTGGAGGAAAAAGAGTTAGACATTAAATAAAAGTACAAGAAAATCAAGAAAAAGAATGAAGAAATTAAGTCTAAGATTTATTCTCAGTTTCTTAAACAAAAACCAAGGAATCAGAATAGGCTACTGATAGCCTTCGAATATTCTACAAATAAAATGATTATGTCATATTTGCTACCAACTACTTCAACACCTAAGACAGTGCAGACTATAAAAAGGTTGAGTTTGAAGTAGATACTAAAAATGTGCATGAGCTAGACCAAATAGAATTCCACAGAAATAGCTCTAAAATGTTATATTAAACTATGGTAACAAAGGCTATGAGTGCTACTAAGTTGCATAATACCATTAGTAACATGCACGATCAAATGAAGCTAGAAAAAGGCTCTTTGTATGTTAAATATCTAAGGATTAAGGCCTTAGAAGACTTAGTTTTGCAGGTGGGAATTGATCCCTCAAATGTATAGGCAGCTGAATTATTGATGAAGAAAAAGAATGAAGATATTGCAGCTTTGAGGAAATAGTTGAAGCTTCCACAAAGTGAGCACCCACAAACTAAAGAAATACCTCAGGATCAGTCAGAAAAAGAAGAGATGATGAGATTAATCCTTAAACTAACTTCTCAGATTAAAGATATGGAGACCCAAATGGATCAACTTGTTAAGGAGAAAGAGACTTTGAATGAAACTAATGCTCCTATTGTTCCTATAGTAATACCAGTAATTACCATGGCTATGGTTTCTACTTTGGGAGAAAAATTAGCACCTAATGAGCTATTGGCAACTGCATTGTCAGTGCATTTAACTACTACATCAGGCACAAATTCTTCAATAATGCAAGTACAACCAAAATATAAAGCAGGCCAAATAGTGAAAGATATGGAGGAATTTTCCTTGAAAACTAATGAAATAAATAGTTGTAAAAGATGATTCAAGGTCTTGAAGCCACCAACAAAATAGCATTGATAACTGCTAAGAACCATGAGCAGAGAGCCATCAGACTTGAAGAAAAAATGAAGAATTTACAAAAGGAGTTAACATTCACTGAACATATTTTCTTCATCAAGGATCATCTTTGGACAAATATTATTGAGGCCATACATTCTCAATGCCCTTCAATTCAGGTCATCTATGAGCAGAGAGACTTACTGTTAGCAGCCCAAACTAAGATTCAGAAAACCAAGGATGAGTTAGCTAATAAGCCATCAAGGCTTTAAAACTTATCACTTTCCTAAATAGTAACAACAGAGCAGAGTTCGAAGAGTTACAGATACAGGACAGAACTGAAACAATATTACAAATCAAGAAGGTTGTGACCAAGAGAAATTTGATGAACAACCTAGAGGAAAAATGTGATGCTATGAACATTTACATTACTAATTTTTTGGAAAAATACACAATTTTTAGGCAAAGAGGTCTGCCAGATATTCATGTCTTCAATGACAAACTAATGGCCCAAAACTATTATGATAAGAAGATAAGGGAGTTTGCAAAAGAACAATTCAACAAACCACTGCCACTAGGCACTCCTACAGGAAAGGTCATCCTTCAATATTTTGAAGACTTGTATTTTCTACAGCATGAGATTAGGCATCTTTTTTTTTTCAAGCTTACCTTTTCCAAATACACAGATGCAGATGAGAACTTTAGAAATCTCAAAGATGTGAAAATGCCAAGTGTAGAGCAATGGCAAGCATTCACTGATTTAATGTAAACAGTGAAAAGGTAAAACAATGAAGAAGACTACATAAAAACAATCAAATAGAAAGTGAAACAAAGAAGACAGTCAGTTGATTTTTTACTACAGTAATACATATTTTTAGTAGTAAAGAGTGATATATCAGTCAAAGTGTATCAGTAGTTAAAGAAGCAACGTTAAAGAGTATCAGTGGAAAGTGTTTCATCCAAGGCAACTCAAACACAGATATTTCCTAAACAGCTGGCAAGAAGGACAATTATTCAATAAAAGGCTCCTTGATAGATAAATTTGTTCTATATATTTTGGATAAGAGGACATCTTGTTGATTTGTTAAGCAGTTGTCCCTCTTATTTTGTAAATATATTTTATATTTCTTTGAGATATTCCTACAATTCTCTAGGATATTTGTAAACAATATTTTGTATAAATACTTCACTCTTCGAAGCATTTTAGGGTGGAATAAAATTTATAAGATTAATATAGAATCTTTTCTGATACATTGGAGGCTCTCATGTGTTGAATTCAAAGTAGCAAAATGGACAAAGCTAAAATGGCATCATAATTAAGGATTCTTGCAATAAGTTGAAGAGTCAAGTACATCTCTTCTTGTCATTGTTTCTTTTTTGAGTTTCATGCAATTCATTATGTCTTTGATTTGTCTTAATGTGTAAGTAGGAATATTACTACAAGACTAGCCTTTTGCTCCCTATTTTTAACTAAGTTACCATTTAATTGTTTTCTGGTGATTTCCGGTGTTAGGAATTCTTCATTGCTCTTACTCTTGTTTGACCCTTGCCTCCTTCTTCCAATTTCCGGATCAAAGGATCCTTCATTTCCCTTTATCCCGATCATACCATTTCACCAAAAACCTTTACCCAAATCTCTGAGGGTTATTTACCTTGCCCTGAATACATTTTTACCCTTTTGGCCTTGTCTTCTAGTGTTGTTATCTAGAATTAGACTCCATAGCCTAATCGACAAGTAGATCTCTCTCTAGTTTAATCCTAAGTGATTTTTACCCACCAAACATTTAAAAAAAAAACAAATATTTCTATCATAACTAGCCTAAAAAATAAATAAAAAAAACAAAGATAAACCTTAAAGAGAGAGCCCACTCTGAACTATAGGAAGGCAAGATCCTATTGTTCCAAGTAGGTTTGTGGTTACCCCTAGACTTATTTGACTAAAAACTCAAATCCCATAACTTAAGAAATTACTAGAGTGATAACACATTGTAAGTGGGTCAAGGGTAGACCAAGAGTTCGCAAACCAGGGTTTGCAGAAAATTGGATGCTTAGGCTAAAATAGTATAAGTAGTTGAACCTTTTTGAATTGTAAGATAGATTTGGATTAAAATTGATGCAATTGCGAATTAGTAGATTTGTTTGGGTTTTTGGGAAAGGACTCTTACTGGCTGTGTGAATGGAGATCCTCAGTCCCATTGTGTGCAGACCCTACTGTTGTGTGCGCAGGTTGGGTTTTTTTGGGTATTGTAAAAGGAACTGAAGGATTATTGAATGTGGAAGGCTGTTGAAATCTCTGAGTCTACTAGATCTGTGACATTTGTTTATGTATGCTCTGTGTCATTGATTTAAGCTATGAGAATACTTGTGTTATTTTTTTAGATTACGAGCTATATTTTTTATGGTATGCATAATTCTATATTGAGCTCTGCAAGTAACTGTGCTAAGTACTTATGCTACGTAGACCCTTGATCTAAATATATTTATTATACTTTATAGCTGTGATAGTTTCTTGTTGCTCTATATCTATTATTCGTTGCATGGTATTGCACACGTGGATGCGAAGGGACTGATAGATCTGGGTTTTTTAATATGCGATCTGATATTTTTGATGTTGAACGCTACTCTTCCTGACTTACCTGCCCTATATCAGGGTGCGGAAACCTGGTTCTAGCACCCTCCCATACTACTTTGGGTGAGACTTTGGCCTATGCAAGTAGGTCACTGCCAAAAGGGCCAGTAGTATAGGGGTTTGTTGGAAAACCTTCACCTCCAAACCTGGGTTAGGACCCCTCAAGCCAACACCTTCTTTACCCAACTGATAAATCTCAAACAAAAGGTTCAGTGGTGGAGCACATTGAGGACTTCCAAAAACTCAATATAAGGGTAACTGGTATTCCAAATGAACAGAGGATTAATTTCTTCATAAGGACTTTAAAGGATAACATCCAACATGATGTTCGCGTTTGGGAACCTGATTCATTGGAAAAGGCATTTAGGTTGGCCAGAAAAAAATGAATGTAAAATTATGGAAATAAGGAAGCCTACCACTCACATATATAAAGATGGAAACGTTGCTACTCCTAGACTTCCACAACCTACAAGGTTGACACTAGAACAATTGGAAGAAAAAAGAGCAAAAAGGCTTTGCTACAATTGTGATAGAAAATACAATAAAGGCCATAAGTGTGCTGAGAAGAATTTATTTTACATAGATTGTGAAGAGGAAGAAGAAAATGAATAAGATTCTTCAAAAGAAGAGGATATACATTAGGAACCTACCCTAGAAGAGGAAGAAATGAGTCCGAACATATCATGTAATGCATTGGTAGGAATTACCACTCCTCCAACTCTCAAGATATAAGGAAATATCAAGAAGAGAAAGGTAATAATATTGATTGATTCGGGTAGTACCCATAATTTTATTCATTGTAAGGTAGCCAAAGAATTGAATTGTTTCCTATACCTAGCACTAGAATGTCAAGTGATGGTTACAAATGAAGGAACTATAAATTGCTCTGGAAAATGCCATAATATCAAGCTAACCATGGGGGAATATGTATTGAATATTCCAATTCTTTCCATTCCTATAGGAGGTGCTGATGTTGTACTAGGAGTATAATGGTTACAATATTTGGGAACGGTGGCTTTTAATTTTCAAGAAATTTTCTTCAAATTTTTTTCAGAAGGAAAGGAAGTCGAATTACGAGGTATCGCAGGGAATATGGGAAAGATAATAAGCTCTAATGTCATGACAAAGCTTTTGAAGAAAGGACAATGAAGCGTAATTGCACAATTATGCTCACTAGAAGTTCCAACATCAAAATCATCTATTTTTGTAGATCTCCAAAAAGTCATGGACAATCATTCCAAGTTGTTTGAAACTTCCAGAGGACTCCCACCTATTGGTTATCATGATCATGCTATTCATTTGATTCCAAGAATTTTTCCTCCAAACATCAGGCCTTATAGATATCCTTATGTCCAAAAGAGCAAAATTAAACATATGATTGCAGAAATGTTAGACGTTGGTATAATTCAACCTAGTCAAAGTTCTTTCTATGCTCTAGTAGTATTGGTGCACAAGAAGGATGGATCATGTCGCATGTTTTTGGATTATAGGGAGCTCAATAAGCTCACCATTAAAGATAAATTTCCCATTCCTGTGATTGATGAATTATTGGATGAATTACATGGAGCAATTCATTTTACCAAGTTGGATCTTCATTCAAGATATCATCAAGTTAGAATGAAGACTGAAGATAATCTGAAAATAGCATTTCCAACTCATGAGGGTCATTATGATTTTTGGTCATGCCTTTTGGCCTTACCAATGCACCTTCTACAGTTCAAGGATTGATGAATTCCATTTTCAAACCCTTGCTCAGAAAATTTGTGCTTGTATTTTTTGATGATATACTAATCTATAGCAGGTCTTGAAAGGATCATTTTCAACATGTTGATAGGGTGCTCAAACTATTGAAGGAGAAACATTTATTTGCAAAAACATCCAAATGTTTCTTTGGAGTAAAAGAGGTGGAATATCTGGGTCATATTGTATCTCACGAGGGTGTTAAGCTAGACCTTCAAAAAATTATATCCATTAAGGAATGGAAAGTCGCAAGAACCATAAAGCAGTTGCGAGGATTTCTTGGGTTAACAAGGTATTATCACAAGTTTGTTAAGAATTATGGGAGAATAGAAGCACCTCTAACAACATTATTGAAGAAAGATGCATTTTCATGGACTCCTTAACCAACTAAGGCCTTTGAACATCTTAAAGAGGCAATGTGCCTAGCACTAGTCTTAGCGACACCAAACTTCAGAAAACGCTCTACTGTGGAATGTGATGCCTCTAGAAATGGAATTGGTGATGTTTTCATGCAAGAAGGAAGACTGATTGCTTTTGAAATTTTTCAAATCAAAGGAAAGTATTTACAGAAAGCTATTTATGAGAAGGAAATGTTAGCAATACTACATGCACTAAAGAAATGGTGACCTTACCTAATGGGAACACACTTCAAGGTAAACAATGATCATGATAGTCTTAAACACTTTTTGGAACAAAGAATATCTTTAGAAGAGCACCGAAAATGGGTCACAACGATTTTGGGTTATGACTTTAAAATAATCTACAAAAAAGGGAAGCTAAATGTTGTTGTAGATGCACTCTCAAGAAATAATGAAGAGGTGGAAGCATTTCTTTGTGCCAGTTCTATTATCCAACCAGATTGGATAACCGAAGAAAGGGATGAATGGAAGAAGGATGAATAAGTGTGGACACTCATTCAAAAGTTGTAGCAAGAGCCTAGTACATCTGATACATTTAGTTGGAAAAATGATTCCTTATGGTACAAATATCGCTTATATCTTTGTAAGAATTCCCAACTAAAACAAAATATTCTTTTCGAATTACACACTCCTCCTTCAGGAGGACACTCGGGATTTTTAGAAAATTACCACATGGTGAAGAAAGAATTTTTTTGGGATGGCCTTAAATCTGATATTCAAAAGTTTGTGGTGGAGTTTTTGGTTTGCTAGAAAAATAAAGTTGAGACAATTAAGACCCCGGGTCTTCTACAAACTTATCCATTCCAAGTCAACATTGGGGGGATATTTCAATGGATTTTATCATAGGTTTACCTAAGTCTGAAGGAAAGAGTGTCATCATGGTGGTAGTTGATAGAATTACAAAATATGCACACTTTTGTGCATTCTCTCATCCATTTAAAGCAAGTACAGTTGCTACTACATTTATGGAAAATTCAAAAGCTGCATGAAAACCCAAAGGTTATTATGAGCAAAATAGATCCCATTTTTTACTGGAAATTTTTGGACGCATTTATTTTCTTGTTTGGGTACTCAATTAGCTCATAGCTCATCTTATCATCCTCAATCTGATGGTCAAAATGAGATAGTGAATAAATTTTTGGAATGATATCTTCATTTTTTTGTATCTGATAAACAAACAAAATGGGCAAGTGGTTACCTCTCGCTAAATGGTGGTATAACACTTTGTTCCATACTGCAGCAAAAATGACCCCATTTATGGCACTTTATGGATATCATCCACTGTCCATCACATCATATTTAAGAGAAAATTCTAAGATTCGAGCAGTGGAAGATCACATCGAGCATCAACAAGAAGTTCTCCAACTCTTAAAGGATAACTTAAATTTGGCACAAAATTGAATAAAAAAACAGGCAGATCAAAATCATAGCGAGAGAAGTTTTCATGTAGGAGACTGTGTATTTTTACGGCTACAACCATACAAACAAATTTCCCTCAAGCAAGCTAAGAAGGATAATAGATTATCGCGAAAGTACTATGGTCCTTACAAAGTTTTGCAAAATATTGGTACCATGGCATACAAATAAGAGCTTGTTGCTTCTTCACAAGTGCATCCAGTTTTCCATGTTTCATGCTTAAAGAAGGTTATAAGTGAAAATATTCCAGTTCAAACAATATTGCTATAACTTGATGAGGAAGGAAAAATCATATTGGAACCTGAAGCGGTCACAAAAAGAAAAACTCGACAACTACGAAATCGATCAATTTCAGAGTATCTCATCAAGTGGAAGAACTTACCCACTAAATATTCTACATGGGAGGATGAGAATTTTATAGAGAAGCACCCAGTGCTACTCAAGCATTGAGGACAACACTTTTTTGAAGGAGAGTGGCATGTTAGGTCACTATATTACTAGTTTATTCCCTTATTCTTATTAGTGTAGCCCCCTTATTTCTATTGTTGTACCCCTGTAACCCCAATATTGTTTTTATTGCCCCTTACATTGTTATTGTTAGGTCATATAGGATTATATTGTGGGCCCATGGACTCCTATATATAGAAGGAGGTTTTGTTCATTTGTATCATCCAAGAATTGTTCATTTATGTAATGTATTGGAGGTTTCCCCCTTGAAGTGGTTGATTTATAAGGGGATGATCTCTCTTTTCTTCTATTTTTGGAGTTTTTTTTATAACAATCATGTCAATCTAACTCTTCTAGTCTGATCTAATCACTATTGTGTCGCACAAGTTCTCTTAACCCGATTCATATCTAACTTCAACAAAACCCTTAACACAAATGCAATTATCACTCAAACTTGAAAATCTACTCTTATTCTGATTTAATTAACAGAAACCTTTAATATTGATATAATTCTCACATAGACAGAGAGATATATTATTATATCATTAACCTAGACAAATGTGCATCAAATAACAACAATCATACAATAGATCTATAAGAAAATCATTAACTCATAAATCAGTAACAGACAAGAATAGGAATCACGCAAGTAAATGAGAAACTTTGCCAAAAAATTCCTTTATTAAGCAAATCTTCAAGAATACAACTTCTTTCTCTTGTGCACACAGCCGCAGATTCCTCACACGTAGCCCAGGACTTAGGTCCCCGCACACATAGCCACAATAGATTGTCTATAGCCAAACTAATCACGGAGACTTTCCCACAACCTTATTACATAATCATGGGATATTCGAAAAAGATGATGATCCTTTACTTTATTCATACATGCCTTTTTTTTTCACTTAGACACACAAAAACCATGGACTCAAATGTGGTTTCAGTCCCATGTTTTACCATTTTGGCCATTACGAAATGAAGGAGATTTGACCCAGGCCAAAGCCCCTTGATCTATGTGTGGTGCTTTAACAAAATAACAAAATTGACTCAAGACTCAACCTAGGGTACCCTATCCGAATACATGTCGAGGCTATAGACACCTACTAGCAGTAGTGGAAATGACTATGGTATTAAAGTTAATACTACACTATGATTTACATTGTCTTCTTTGTCTTCCTTTAAATCATTATAATATCTATTTGAGAATGGGTTTAAGATCCTTTTTGTATTATTCCTTGGAGCTGTATATTTTTGAATAATTTTGTTTTTGTGGATGTGGGACCCTTAATGCAGGTGATTCAATTTACTTGAAACAAGAGGAGCTTCAACTATATACTTGGATAACAATAAGATGGTAAATCTTGGAAGGTATCATTTTATTATCCTTATTTTTCCATGTTTCCATCTATCTTTTAATGCCATGGCTTTGAAATTATGTCACTTTTATTTGTCATGAGGTTATTGAGGTGAAAAAATATTGATTAAGGTTTCCACCAATATTATTGTGGAAATTTTGAAAAATAATATTGATTAAGGTTTAGTTAGTCTTTTGGAAAATAATAAATCTTAGACTTGACATCACTAAATCTGTCGTCACAAGTCTTTCTTATCTTATTGACAAAAATGAAGCTGACATTGCATGCCACTTACCTACATGCTCTTATTCAATTAGCCTTATAGTTTAAGAATATTTGGTTCTATGCAGCATGATCCTAATAGATAAACCTTAGCCCTACAATTTCAATTAAATTTGGTCTCTCTTAGAATTTTTTTTTTGCATGAGGACATGCAAGATTCTCGGCATGGGAGGATGTCACGCCCTATAATTTTCGTATTTAATTTGTCCTTTTTCCTTATAATTACTCATGATTTTATATTATCATTACTATAATTTTTCATAATGTCAATCTATTTTCTTAAACTTGGAACATGACTAGGTAATTGCTCATTATTTAATATATTCCCTTTGTTTTGAGAATATTTACACTAAATTTTTTATTAATGATGATAATTTGTTCTATTTTAATTATTTGCAGGTTCTCATACATCAACAACTTTAAAAATAATTTCTCATACATCAACAACTTTAAAAATAATCATACAAGAGCATGAAATACATTTATAGCTTTTTCTTTCATGAGTCTTGGGTTCGTGCACCAATTTGGAGGTTCAACATAAACGTATTGGCACAATTATGGAGAAAAAAGAAGATAGTTTTTGTTAAAAGTGATCTCTTGACTGCCTCACATGAGTTATAATGCACCTAGGTTGAATGGATTAATTTTTAGAAATAAATTAACACTACAACCCCAAATTCAAAACAGTTTTCAAGCTCACAACATTCTCCTCGATTTGGAAGCAAGTCAAGAGACAAGGAGAGAAAATAATGGAGCAAATTTTTGTGGACATGTGAAAACAACACTTAAAGGTATGTGTTACTCTGCAACCCCTAGTGAATTTACTCCTCATCTTAAGTCAGTAAAATGTATCATTTTACTGGTGAACAAGATGCAACCTCCATATATGAATATATTTCATGTTTTGAAGTCATAATGTAAAGTTTGGTTCATCGCGATATGCGTCTAGAGATTTCACATGTGAATTTTACATGTTTTGAAGTTATAATGTAAAGTTTGGTTTGTTTCCATATGCTTATAGATATTTCACATGTTGATTTATCCTCATTTATATTTTTTATTTCGAAAACCAACAAGATAAAACACATCTTCCTCAATTCCATATTCCTCGGGAAATAACATCAAATTTTCATATATAATTTTTTATGGTCGATAAATGGCTGACATATGAAGGTTTTACCATTCACGTGGTGAACCTAATCAAGTTTAAACCTAATCCAAACCCTCCACTTGCACCAATATTGAGAAATTATAGTTTTATTGGCAACTTTATTGCTCACAAATGAATTTAGCTCGAGATATGAGCCTATGAATCATGCCCATATACATGTATTTCCAATTCGTATTCCTTTCATAGATTGGCATACTTATTTACCATGATTCAAAGGTCAGGAAAGAGATGATGATGCTCTTCACTTGGTTAAATTTCACATGCATGGGCCTAAGATAAAGGTTGATTTTCATGAAGATTGTATCATGAAGATGTTCATGGTATCCTTGGAGAGAACAGAAAAATCATGGTATGGAAAATTCACAATTGTAATTTTATATTTTTTAAAATATTTTCATGCAATATTCTCTAAAATTTTTAAATAAACTAATCCATATTTATTTCTGGTTCAAAACTGTTGTGTACATTTAGAGAGTTTCATTGAAAAATTGGAAAACTTGTATGAAGATAATGATTTCATGAATGAGGAAATTTTAGACGCCCTTCATGAAAATCATTTTCAACATAAAGAATAAATTTTAGAGGCTAGATTCTATAATAATCAAGACAATATTCAAGAGAATACAATTTCTCCTTTGATTATAAATCATAATTTTAATGGTCAATTTCATGCTTTTGTCCTTGATAATGATCATCAAGTTCTACAGTCCTTGGAATATTTAAAGAATCAAAATAATTATTTGGATAAGCCATCATATTTTGGAATTATCCAATATTTTATTGACTCATTAAAAAGTCAAATTAGATTCAATGAAGAGTTTATACCTAAATACAACATCTTTGATTGAGAGCTTAAAAGAAGATATGAAAACAAAATGTTGTTCTAGGTCCTTTGGACAACCAAGATGAGATTATTTTTGAATTAAGAAAATCATGTTTTGATATTTTATCTCATCAAGGAGAATTTTATCAAAGGAAAATTTCTCGAGTTGTATATGATACTTTTCAATATGAAATACAAGAAGACAATGAGGACGTGGTTGTTATTTTTTATTCCTTTAAATATCAGGGTGACACTTTTGTTGAATTACATGAAAGATTACATTTGATTATCCTAAAACACATGCCATGGATATTATTGGAGAATGTAATGAGATTCTCCCTAAGATGCATGATAGGAGAGATGAAAAATTGTCTCCTTTCTCATTCAAAGATGGTCTTAAGACTGTTGAACCAGAAGCAAATCATCTAGTAGAAAATCATGAAAAACAATCCTTACTCGATGATTGGAAAATAAATAAGCATTCCCTTCATTATTTCTATGAACATTTTCTCAGATTATTACAGTCATTAGAACAGAAGAAAAAATTATTTATTTATGGATCATGAATACGTTTTTAATGGGAAGTTTGAGTTTCCATCTTCTGAGTTTATTTTTCCTCCTGGAGAAGCTTAATGAAATCTTCAATCAGGTAGCCATTTTCTTGGTTGCTTGCATAGGAAATTTTTTATCACTTGTTATTGCAATCATTTAAACAGGTTAGATAAGGAAATGATGTGATAAATATGCTTACTGGGAAAGCACATGTCTTAGTTTATTTTCAGTTTTTCAAGAAGTTTTTTCTGAGTCAATCTTAAGTTTGCAGCTTTAGTATAGGTTTGTAGTGTGATTATTTTCAAATCAGGTTTGTGTGCATTGCTAAATTGGTTTCAGTAAGTAGTTGGAGAAGGTCACATGGCATAGAAGGTTGTAGTTTTCAAGTTGGTATTAGTCCAATGGTCGATCTACTAGTCTATGGTGTAATTGGCACCTCAGAGGGAGGATATTATCCCCATTCAAGCCAATGTTATTTTCCTATAGTCATATTAGTCAAAAAACACATTTTGTCTCTCAAGTTTATTTCAAAAATGTGTAAAGGTTTGTTATGATATTGTAGATATCAAGCCATTTTTCTTATTATATAATAAATTTTTCATTATTCATTTTAATCATGTCAATGTGTGTCAAGATTCATTAAAATAGTCGTTGATGCCTTGAGACGTCAAGTTAGATAGGTCTATAGATCAAGTTACATCAAGAAATATTGAATAAGATTTTGTTTCCATGCCTTCTCATCATGGGCACAAATTTGTAGGTTCCCTGAGTTATTTAAAATTTATATCTTGATTATTCATGACATCAACAATGGTACAATGGTTAAGAGGAAGATGTTGCATTTTTCTAAGTGTTGTGCTTTGATTTTAAATTTCAAATTATAATGCGCTCCCGTCATTTCCCATCAAGTTATATTCGGTCCATTTTGGGATGGTTAATTGCATGGTTATTTTCACATAATATCTCCCAGCTATCCATTTCCTAGATAAGAAGCTCGGTGTGTACTCACTCTTGTTCGTTGTGCAAAGGAGACAAGGCAGGTGTTACACATTTGTTGTGAGAATGAATTTTGAATAATGGAGGTTTGTGGTTGGATTAGAAGTATTCTAACATGTTTACAATTTTGTGTGAGACATTTTCCACTTGCCCATTACATTCAAAAGTTTATAGGATGACTGAAAGCATAAGAAGTTTAAGGTGCTACTCTTTTACCAAGGCAACCAATTTTGATGAAGAAATAATTGTTTTGGGATTTTTTAAATGAATGAATATTTAAATATGTTATTATGAATATTAATATCATCTCCAAGAATATTTTTTTCAATCATAAGCTCAATGTTTGGTCAAGTGTTTTTTGGATAAATCCCTCTTTTGGACAAGAGAAATCTCCCTAGCATTCCAATAGATACCTAGAAACAAATAACCATTTGAATATATCTTTCCCTAAACTATTAGCATTCAGATTATCAAAACATAGAAATGAGGATTCAATTCTCCTACCCTTCAATGAGATGTTTGATTTAGACATTGCCTTTCATTCCGAAGAATTCCTTCAATGCTGAGAGGAGCCCATAATCACAAACATGCAAAGAATCAAAAGCACATGCATTATATAATAATCCAAAACACCAGTTTAACTTAATGATCAAGGATACTAAGAATTCTCATTGTTTTAATGAATCTAAAAATAAGACAATGAGAAAAAGGGATCCATATGTATTATCAAGAGTATAAAGAGAAATCTTACAACCGAAGCCTTGATGTCGTACAAATTTCTTCCATATCCCTATCATGCTTGGTTTGAAAATATTTCCTCTCTAGAATGAACAAAATAGGTTTATCGTCAATGAAATACTATCCAAAGTAAAATATTTGAAGTACATTGCACAATCTCCTCCCAATGTACGAAATACCCAAACTCTGAATTCTCAGCCCAATTTATAAGAGAAATTAAAGAGGTTGCAGATCCATCAATAGAGGGATGAGATCCTATAATGGAGGGATTATGGTACATTCATCCAAGGGGATAAGTTCCATGAGTGGAGAGATATAGCTCAAATTGGAGTGAATCAACAGGCTTTTAGTTGGAAGAATATGTGCCGAACTATGCTTCTAGAAGTTACTTTTCGAGTTTACCTTATTTTACATGGGGTGTGTAGGTTTTATGGGAAAACAGAGTGCAGATGTCTGCAAATAAAGGTGGGAAGATCAAAGCATGTGCAGGAAGTGATTGTGAAAAGCGTGCATGGAACCTTTAAGAGTTTTTAAGTTCTTTTTCTGAGTTCCCAAAACTTGGTTTTGAAATATACATGTTTTTACTTCTAAGGAAGAATGAGTATGGATAGTGATAGATCCATATTCACAGTCAAATGTCATGGTGACAAAGTGAAGTGTAACATATTTCTCCCTAAAGTGCGAAGTCTGAGAAATTATTTCAAGAGAGTGAAGCACTTTATCATTCCAAGGATTGGATTAGAGGCATTCGTCAAAAACCTGTAAGAAATGTTCAATCCAAATATATAATCATCACCGAGGTAGGCATTCACATACTCAGAGAAAAACTAACTACATGTTCTGGCACATATATGACTTAGAATTACATCAAAATTAAACACATTATGGGTGCAACCATATGTTATGAATAAGTATATTGTATCATGAATTCATCCAGGGTCTTGATTTCCGCTTCTAGAACTAGTATGAATCTATCCGTGTGATTTATCATTTCAAAGTCGAACATGGCATAAACCACTTGATTATAGGTCAGTCATGAAAACCATTAACAAGTGTGAGAGAAACCACCAATAATGGCAATGGATCTCAAAGAAATTGAGCAAAATATATGAAATTTGAGTGAATGATTTGCAGTCGAACACTCATAGATTCATTCGATCGAAGGCCAATGATGAAAACCTATCATCGAAGGTGAGAAACTTGGCATTAGGGCATGCATATTTCAAGGTACTCATAGTATTTCTAGATCAAATCCATAGATAATGAGCTGAAGTCGATAGGAAGTGATCCGTGGTAGGATGGCCTAAGACACGAAACCATTATGTGAAGTTTTTAAGAAATATTTTTCAAGGATTAACTTAGGGATGAACAACACGAATTGAAAGAAATATTTGCAATGAATAGTGAATTTGAAGTTGAAATTTATCTTGAACACGTAACGACACTATAAATTACTTGGAAATGTTTGACTTAAATATAATACCCAAAAAGAGCTAAATAATTTCAATGAGGTTTTATTTAATGTAAGAAAAAAGGATCGCCTATCCCAGACACAAGTGCGAAAAAGTGTCGTGTTCAAGAGCGACATGCTACTTTTTAAAACACATAAAGTATGGATTCTTTTTCTCACTTTTTCCCCACCATTACTGGAAGGTGCCTATTTATTTTTTTCATGCTTGAGGAGGATAACATTTTCTTTTTGTGTAAGCTCATCCTTCGGATGAGTCCATCAAAGTAATTTTAACAAACCCTAAGAAGGAGTTGTTCGGTCCTGTTGTAATCGATAGGTCCTACACTGTTTAATTTTAATGATTTCAACATAGCACTAACTTGGTGTTTTTCAGTTTTAGAGTGTTAGAATAAAAAAAATAAAAAAATTTTATAGTGTTATTTTTGTAAATCTAGTATCTCAAACCCAAAAGAGGATAAATTAATGTAGGAGAAAACTCTAGTGACCATTCTTAGTAAACATATACCATTTTCATATTAAGTGTAGTTCAGCTCAGAAAAGGGGTAAAATTATACTGAGGAGACAGTCATTCATTTATTTTAATGAGTTTTAATAGTTAAGTTCTTTCCAATATATTCATGCTTAGAGAGTATAATAAGGGCTTAAAACAAGACTCCATGGTTTCGCTTTTTCGTATTTTTTGAGATCCCGAAAAAGTGATAAAATTTTACCCTATCTTCAAAATGATTCGTTTTTAAACACAACATGTTCTCTACACAAAACTCAAAAATTATAATAATGTTCTCTTAATAATGGTCAAAATATTCAAAATTTAATCTTATAAAGGTGAAAATAAATAAATTAAATATTATTTTATTCATGAATACATATAAAAAGTAGACAAAACAAGTCATTTTTACGCTTTTATTTCCAAAGCAGTAAAAGGGAGTTTTAACCATAGATCTTCTGAAGTTGATATTAGGAGGACCAACCAACCATTTCACGAACCCTAAGCTACATGTATTTAATCTCTTCATTTTCTTGCATTCTATCCATTTGATTTTTCATTTCATGTTTCGACATTATTTTTTTGGAGGAATAATGTTTTTTAAATATCCCCTCACATGTGCACAATTTGTCCTAGAAAAACTCGCGCACCCTAATGATTATTCAATATAAATAATCATCATGTCATCCCGGTATTTATACATAGACCATGCACAAAAATGCATTGTCTACAAATGAAAACTGTGCAAGCACCACGAGGCTTTCAAAAAAATATTTTATTTCCATAAAAATTGCTTCAAGTTCTCTCAAAAGTTTTCTAATGTTTCTAAATGATTGTTTGTAAGAAATTTGAAACAACCATGCTTGAGTGGAGAGAAAACGAGCATGAATCACACAAAAATGAAGCCATTTATAGACCAACAACACTTCGGGTATTAAATAATTATGGTTTATACAAATTTTGGTAAATACAAGGAATAAAGGCCCAAGTGGAACTCATGACTTGGTTGGTTAATGCCTGGGATGTCCATGAACAATGTTTCACCATCGGGGATCACAAGATTTTGATTGAGATAGAGGATATTTATTTCCTCATCGGCTTTCTGTGAAGGGGAAAATACTGGCACACGACTTGGACGATTTCCTACTGCTTCCTATATGGTGAAATATTGCATGCAGGATTCAAAATTGAAGGATGGTCGTATAGACATAAATACCATCGAATGACTAGACCTAAAAATCATGGCTTTTACAATTACTTAATTATGTAAAATTGCAGCTCCTAATGTGGCTACCAAAGCACATGTGCAAAGTATTATTGAGTATTCTAAGGGAACAATATTTAAGTGGTGCGAAGGGGTATTGGTCAATATGAAATTCCAGCTCACACAAGCAAAGAATGGTAAGCTGAAGAACTTCGACTATGGTACCATTCTCATATCTTTCATGTTGGAGTGAATCCCACTCCTTGTACCTCAGCAGTTGTTAGTGGATCTAATGGGATTGAGGGATTGATGCTTATTGATGGGTTTCGTTGATGGCTCACCATATTGGCTATGGTGGTCCTTTGGTCCAATATACACCTCAGTTTTTCATATGGCACAAAAGCGAGATCTTCATGATTGAGGGTTTTCCTTATGCATGGGTTGATTTCAGGGGTGACCCTGAAACAACACTCCCACCTAGAACACAGTGGGATGCGTCAGATAAAAATTCTCATTTTTATTTTTTTGTGTTTTATAATTTTTAATTGACTTTTTATCATCCAATATTAACAAAAAAAATTGAATGTAGATGTTGGCCCAACACAACCAATGGTGCTTTGTATTTTTTATAGACAGGAAGCACAACCTATAGCGGCAACTCAACCACTTACTGATTGAGCTAAGGCACTCACAGAGTTAGAACAAAACCTCAAGAGGTTGACCATTAACATCCCAAAGACTAGGATAGATGATTTTCCTCTCATATATTAGAGGCATGTGACTCAGGTTCCTGGTCCATTTAGGTGATAGCTGCGTAGAGTGTCACACGCTATAATAAGCTACCATGATCATCATCATGGATATTTGATGGTAAATTTAGATGGAATTTTTTTTTGTATCAGTGCCTTTATATCATAGGGTTTTTGAGATCTATGATCATAGACAATGTAATAATGTCTGACACACAACTATTTTGACCTAATGATATTACTACCTTTGGTCTCTGAGTATCTTGCTCAATATGGATTGAATATTTATTTTTTGTACATTCAATACTGTAAATGTATATTTAAAAATTGATGAGGCAATGCATCCACTAAAGTGTTTAAATTTATTGAAATGTGTCGATATTCAATGTAATCAAATTATCTTTCCAAGAGATGAACCCTTAAAAAAATTCTTAACAATAATGGATTTTTTATTTCATAAACATCGTTCAAATGTAATACAATTAGTTTTGAATATAAACTAACAATCAAACTCCATATTCCAAATGCAATGGTATCAAATAATAGCTCAATGATTGCACTATATTCTACAATATTTTTCGCTGTTTGACCTAGGAAAATCCCACGAATATAAACGAACTCATCAATAGGTGAATAGATAACCCAAGCAACGAAAGACAAGTTTCATGCACTACGACACATGTCGTTAGAAAAGCCTGTGTGATTTTGAGTGAATTTTGATATCTAAAATATCGAGAGTAATCAAGATAACTAGAAAAAGTAGTTAAAACTCATCAAGCAAAATAACTAATCTAAGGGACACTTTAATAATCTAAGGCACACTTTTCTAAAAATGTAACTAATGTAAAAAGAAGATCTTCACACGATAAATCATGCATATTATTTAATCAGATAAATACCATTTCTTAGCTTATCTAAAGAGATGTCGCCATAATCAACTAATTCATAGGCCCCTTTTGCAAGCACGTTCTTAACAATATAAGGGCCATGCCACATTGGTTCAAATTTACCAGCGCCTAGTTTATCATGAGCTTTATCATATACTAAGACTAGGTCACATTCTAAATATATATGAGGATTAACACTTCGATCATATTGATCCTTAACACATTTTTTATGAGCTTCAAAAACTAATGCAACGGTGCGGCGAGTTTCTAATAAATGTGTTAAGTATAAGAAACATTTTTCGTCTTTAGAGATAGTTGGTAATAGCTCAATGGCTAGTCTGAGTGACGGAATTTCACATTCAATGGGTAGCACAAATTCTAAACCATAAACACGTTGAAAAGAATTAAACCCTGTATATGTTTTTGTGGAGGTATGGTATGCCCACAATTCAGAAAAAAAAAGAAGCATGTTCTGCCAATTCGATTTATGACTTCCTACAATTTGTTTAATCATGTTGGTTCAAAATTTGTTTACAGCCTCAACTTGGCCATTGGCCTGTGGGTAATATGGTGTGTATTTATCATGTTGTAGGCCAAGCTGAGTGGAAATTTCAGTCATCATAATGTTTCGAATGTGGCTACCATGGTCCGTGTTAGGGTCCTATAATAATAGGTATCATAATTTTTGAATTGGCTATGTAAAGTCTTGTAATATTGTACATGCATTGATTTTTGAAAATGTTTTCCCATATTAAAAAATGAAAAGAGGGTATGTCTTAAAATAAAAATCAAAAGACAAAAGGAAAAAATTTAAAAAAAAGAATATAAAGAATGAACCCCACAAAAAGAAATAAAAATAGATCGTGAAGGTGTTGCACATTCAAATGCAACTAATATTAGTTTAATTTATGCAAATAAAATTGTGTGAAGCTTGTCCAAAATGGCACAATCCATGATGATCAAACAGTTTAATCTTGATTCATTCATGCTTTAGATTTCATGTCATGATAGTTAGTGAATAAAGATCTTTCCAAACCATTTAATCTTGGCAGATCAGTAGTTAGGTAGAGAATAAAAATAAGCTCATCAATTTAATCTGAGACATTGGAAGTTATAAGTTTAGAAGTAGATTAGTTTTCTTATCAAAATAAAATGGAAGGGTCAGCAAGCTCAAATGCACCCAATAAATGAAGTAAGAAATGTTAGGGTAAATAAATGGTAGGCAGAAGCACTTTTACAAGTCATGGAAAGGATCAATTAGTTCATCCCATATCACTAATATCCTCCTAAGTCCCCTTCCTCTTGCTAAAATCCATATTTCCACTATTGGAAGTCATTTTCCCTTGTAAAATTCCCCTTTTCCCTTATTTTGCCCCTTTTCCCTTCCTAAAAACCTGTTTCCCTAGTGAAAAAATCCATTTTCCTTTGAAAATTAATTTCCCCTTTTACTAATTCCTTTTTTCCAATTAAAACATGCAAAAACCCACTTTGCATAGTTTAAATGTTTAAAATGTATTGGGCCCCACTGTAAAATCCCTCACCAATATTCTTTTCAACATTTTTTCCTAATGTATTACTAACACCCCGAATTTATATTTACAAACCCCCTTATTATATTATAGCCTATAGTTTTTAACTTATCTCGCTTTATGCATTTTATTAACACCCCCCCGCTATATGCTAGACCTTCCACTATATTAATCAACATTATTATATTAAATCCATGTTTTAATATATTTACCCCATTATATTACCCTACCATCTTTGTATTAGCCTGAGCCACATTTCACATATATATTACATACCCCTCCGCATAAAATATTCCTGGTCCCTCCTATCAAATCCTCCCACCTCATCCGTCCATCCAATTGGCGCTAGCTAGATCTGACCATTACCAAATCACTTCGCACTTTCAATTGAGCAATTTTTAAAACCAACCAGGAAGTGTGAAATGGTTCGTTTCACACCACCGTCGATTTTCCATTCATAGGTCCCATGTTTTATCACATCCCCCAGCCAAAAACCACCAATCCACATTTCATCGTGCGATAAACTACCAACCCCTCCTCGCATTTGAAATGAAACCAATTATTTTTTAAATTCAACCTCATGCCATTGTAATTAACTTCCCTTGGTTCAAAGCAATAAAACCCACTCGAAATAGTTATTCCATTATTGTTGTGTTTTCGCAAAATTTATTTCATTTTCAAAATAGAAGCCAAACTACCCATTATCGACCTATTTTGAAGCCAATCCAGACCGTAATTCAAGTATTTTTCTACCAAAGCCTTTGTTGATCTATTTTAAAGCTTTGTATACCGGAGTTAAAGCCTGATGTGGCCAAAACCCCTTTTAAACACTAAAATCACCATTTCATAGGTAATCCTAAGCCTCCAAAATCCATTACTTAAGAATAAAAGTAATAATTGATTAAATTAAATGAAACGATGGCCTCCTAGAGTATTATAAGGGTAAATCCTTTGCAACCCCCTATATTAGATATTGAACACACTCCTTTAGTAGATGAAGACTTCAAAATTAGTAATACAGTCACTAACTTCAAGCTCCTTGAGCTCTGCTACTAGAGTCATGATAAATTCATAGACCAGGCTGATGATATCCACCTTTTGGATTCAAACCTACCCACGTACATCTTCCCATAGACCTTCCAGTTTCCAGAAATCATCAGACTCTATCAGATTAATTACTTTCTCAACGAAAGAGCTCTAGTAACCCCAAGGCAATAGATTTTGTTCACAATCACTGCAGAATCCATAAATCATATGTTACAGATCCAACCCAATCTTGATGAAGCCCCATTATTAATTGAAATACTCACTGAATTATATCTAAAGTTGGAATTTCCCAAGAGATTCCAAATATTCCAAACCTTACTTCCTCCATTAGTATAAACCGCAAAGAGTAACCCTCCATACTCGACTTAAATTTTTTCAAAGAGAACCAGAGAGATTGTCACAATTCTGTCATGCATTTCAGGGTACTTTACTAATGAGTATGTAGATGCTTCTATCATAGGTTTTATGTCAATATTCTTCCCAAGATAGCCTCCAGCTTCAACATTTAACTTTGCTCAATATATTTCAGATGCCATCCATGAGAAATGGGTTAAATTACCAAAGGAAGGAGTGTTTAAATACTCTTTTGTTATGTTTTATTTGTTCTTATATTTCCAATAAGAAAGGTTTGCAGTTAGCCTTCAAAAACTAGACACAGAGGTTAACCACAAATATGTATTCTTTTGGACATAGTTGATCAGAAAGGATTCCACAAAACTCAGCTACAAAGACTTCATTGATTCATTTGTTTATCTAGTTGTCAACATGCTAAGAAGTAGAATTCAACCTAGGGTCAGTGAAGAGATAAAGAAATTATTGCAATTGTCAGAACAAAGTAGGATGGGAGACTGGTATTTATACTAGAACCATACTGAAATTAGGGTCTAGGGAAGCCAACTTATTTCATACAAGCTCCCCAAATACCTCCAAATTAGGTTATTTTCATTATAATACATTAGACAGATCCTAAACTCAAATGAAGTTAATTTTCTGTCAGCAAAGAAGAAAACTCAACTTAAGATTAAGAACTAGCTTGGTCATTTCATTTTTTGTTGGGAAAAATACTGAGAGGGGGGGGTGAATCAGTATTTAGGGCAAACTAAAACTTTTTAATTTTTCATGCTCTAAAACCCATACGCTACTTTGCTGAAGTCAACTAGCGTATACACGCGGATATCCTTCATCAAACTTGCGTATACACAAAGATCTAATTATGACATTAGTTCTTCACTTATATCATTCCATCATTCATTCATTAGATGTTCTATAAACAGTAAACATGTGCAGTAAGAACAGAATAAACCATCACACAAACAGTATTCAATGAACACGGATTTTTAGGTGGAAACCCAAGTCGGGAGAAAACCACCGCCTCAGCTGTTCTTTTCACCCTTCAATATTTTATTATAGAGAAAACATCTTACAACATATTTGTTGGTGCGTACTCTACCAACACGCAGCACCCACCGCGCTCGTTTACCAGCCTCTCCGGAAGGGGAGCTCAAACCCCCGACTCGCTACGTACCTTCTCGGGAAGGGAGCTCCAACCCCCCGACTCGTTTACCGCCCTCTCCCGGAAGGGAGCTACGACCCCTCGATCTCGCTTACCAGCCATTCTCACCCGGAAGGGAGCTACGACCCCCTGACTGAAGGCTACAACCCTCAGCACCTTTATGGACCACGTTTCATCAATTTTCACACTGGATCCAAAGCATCCTTTAGGACACCACTTGCAGGCCACATTTCATCAAATTTTCAGACTGGATCCAAAGCTTCCTTTAGGACACCACTTGCAGGCCACGTTTCATCATATTTTCAGACTGGACCCACTCCATACATTTAAGCTCAATCACACATCAAACTGAAACTTATCAATTCAGACAACCCAGAACTGTAGAATACATCATTCACAGATAGCAGTAACACAGCCGAACAGATCAGACATTTCATACCCCTTGCTTCAGCAAACCCTAGTTTGCATACGCGCTTTCCTTTCATTGATGTCGCGTATATACGCGCTTCCGTTCACATAAACCAGCGTATACTTCTGTACATATTACAGATCCAATTTCATTGCGCATACGCGCTTTCTCTTCAGCGAAGCCGCGTATATACGCGCTTCCTCTTCGGCGAACTAGCGTATGGTTCTTCAGACATTATAGAGCAGCATACTTCTTCAGATCAGATATTCAGTTCAGATTTATCCTTTTACTTCAGACAGATATTCGCCACATCTCAGATCTAAGCCTTCCATAAACAGATCTAGCAAATAAAAGTACATTTCAGATCTAGATCCCCTTCTTCATCATTGGTGCATCATACATTCAGATCTCTCATTCAACTGTAACCCTTTCCATTCAGATATCCTTCAGAGAGAAGTATTCATTCAAGCTCAGACATCTTGCACCCACACTCATGATTTGCACAATGAATTTCTTCTCCGTATATAGGTTTACCCTTTTTCAATATCATGAGCCAAAACCACATTACTTCCGATGGTATTCCTGGACGTGGTCATTTAGACGAATCATTACCCAATACAATGGGTCAATACCATGGTGGTTACCCCTGGTTTTGCACTTTTTGAGCCCTTTTTCCCATACGTGACTTGGCACGTTTTTTCCCTCGTGCATACGCGACTTCCCCTAGGAAAATCCGCGTATACCTAGAGACATACTCTTTTCATCAAGATTTAGCACATGCTGAATTCCTTTCTTCATTGCCTTCTATACACACTGTAGATACATCAGATTTACTTCATCAAGAACATATTCTATCAAGCACAACTTCATCAAGTAAGTTTCCATCATCTTCATCAAGTGGGTTGCCATTCAAGAATAACACTCAGCATCATATGGCTAGCAAACATCATTTCATATCATATTTACATCATTTACCAAGTCCAACAAGTCAAGAATAACTTCATCAAGTGGATTTCCATCAAGGAAAACACATGCCAACAATCTCATGTCTTCATCTTCATTAAGTGGGTTGCCATCAAGGACAACACTCTGCATCATATTTCCAACAATATCTCCCTTTGGACTTGATGGCAACCACGATGGTGTTTGGTTACCACAACAGATAGGTATATTAAGAATACAATGACACCATGTCACTCTCCCCATTTTTGACACCATTCTTTCTCTTCATTCAAACACCATGTCACTCTCCCCCTTTGACATCAAGGGCAAAGGGTGGATCTACCAGGAGCTACCAACACACTATCCCCCTTTTCTCCTCATGTAGAAGAAGCGTTCTACAGATCTGATATATACTGAAGTTACCAAGCTCCCCCTGAGTTCATGCTGAATCTTCAAGCATATTTTCCAATGAAGTACATGACTCTATGAAATTCCTATCACCAAAGACTCATACTTACATCAAATATCCAACCAAGTGGATTTACATATGAGACTCAAATACCCAACCAAGTGGGTTTTACAAATTTGACTCAGCTACCCAACCAAGTGGGTTTACAAAATTTGACTAGACCTTACATGACTGAATATTACAATTTTACATCATGGGTCTCAAGAGGACCTTTTCACCAAGTTACAAATATGACTTTTCATAACCAACACCAGAAAGTCCTCAAGAAAGAGAACATATTTTAGAACCATCATATTGCCAACCATGCATTATACTCAGCAACGCTAATGCTCCCCCTGAATCTGTGCATCCAAGCATCCTTTTCATATGACTAAGGCTCCCCCTTAGTTTGTGCATCTTGAACACTTTTACCAAAAAATCATCAAGGCATCTTTATCAAACATTAGAAATAGAATTATGAGAACTGGAACACCACCAGAGATACCAAACAGCACTGCAGCTGTGCTGAAGAAAGCTGACCCCAAACAGAAAATTTTCAGCAATCAGACATACGCGGTTTTATGTGCTTGAACTCGCGTATATACGCGACTGTGTTTCAGGAAACCCACATATCTAATGCCATCTTCTAAATTTTAACCAGATCTCATCCTCTATGAGAAAAGGCCAGTTTTCAGCTTCTTTCTGAGATATTTGAATGCTTCCCTGGACTACAGATAGATAGAACAGTGTAGTTGTGTCTTCAAGCGTCATCCACCGGTTGTAGCATAAGCACATTAGTAACCAAGTCTTCAGATTCTTTGCATCATTAATACAATCTTTCCAAGAGAGATTATCATACCAGAACAACATCTTCAATTATGTGTCAAGAAATTATCCATGTGGTCCAATATCATCAAGATCTTCAAGATTTAACATGAAGTAACATATGTAGGCAAAAGATCTCAACCATAGTAACAAACTCTGCATGATTTATTTCTGAATCAAACTACTTCCAACTCATCCATGTGTGAGCACAAAAGATACTTTTCAGTAAACAGGGATTAAAATCTCATCATAATAAACCATATACCAAGTCATCATTATTTTGAGCATGAGTATCACAATAACCAAGAATAAGCAGTCATAGTGCAAACAGTGCAATCATTAGTATTCAACCTACTGCTCCCCCTGAACTAGTGCTCCTCCTTAACTTGTGCAACCTGAATAAATTCATCAGCAAGTCATCAGCAAAAATCTCTGCATGAACTGTCCTTATCTCCGAATTATAAGACTTTCATCTCAGCAACGAAAAATCTTCATCAAAAAGCGAACAAGACTCATCCATAATCTTCAACATAAGAAACCATGTATCATATCATCATTATTTAGAACTGAGAAACTAAGCTGATACAGAGTCAATAATACAGTTATTAACAATCAGACTGATGCTCCCCTTGAACCTCTTCTCTAGATCTTTAGCTATCATATAAATTCTCTTATCATCAATGCATACGCGACTGTGTCTGCTGTGACTCGCGTGTATACGCGAATTTTGTTCATCTAACCCGCGTATGGAAAGTGAAGCATATAAATTTTTTATCTTCCTTCATCTCCTCCTAAACTTGTACCTCCTGTACCTGTATTTTCCACATCAGATGCACTGTCAGAAGTAAACATAACTAGAGTAATCAAATCAACCATGAGAGTCGTCATACATTGCTCCCCCTGTGACGATACATTACTAAATCTCATAATGTATCCCACATCATTCCTGCAGTCAATAAGAAAAGTCAGCTTCAGAAGCGGATGACTATAGTAGGGTCAGAATTCCCTACGTTTCTGATCAGTCTTCCATCTTTTTCCAGATTTGTTTGAACTTTCTATTTGTGTGCTGGAAGTTATCCAATTTCTCATATCTGTTCAACCTGCATTCCTTTTCTACATGTCCATACTTGATGGTTGACCTTTTGTCTCTTTCAATGCTTCAGGTTTTGCATTGACATCCTTTGGGGTTTTTTCACTTTCTTGTGAGCTAGATTCTCCTTTAACAGTTTAATGGAAACCAAGACCAAGTTTGATAGCAGGAGACCTTTGATTACTCAGAATATTGTCCAAAATGTTAGTACTATCTTGAAACCTCAAAATTTTAACCTTTTCTTCTAATTTACCTTTGAGAATTTTTACCTCAACCTCCAAGGCTTGACATTGCTTCGTCAAGCTTTCTTCTTTCCTTCTTCCATCTTCTACTTGATCCTTCAGATTTAGAATCTCTTCTTTCAACCAATTTTCGTTTTCTTCACATGTTTGTTGCAGCTCTTCATTCCTCTTATTTGATTTTTCCAGATCTTTTTTGAGAGAGATGATTTCTGCTTCAAGGCCTTCCTTTTCAAATGTTTGTAGAGGTTCCTCATTCTTCTTACTTGATGCTTCAAGATCTGCTTGCAGAGAGATGATTGCAGCTTCAAGTCCTTCATTCTTCTTGCTTGATTTTTTGAGATCTGTATTTAGATCGTTGATTTCTGCTTCTAGTTCTTTAATTCGATTGGATGCATAAGTATGAAACCTTTGATACTTGTCCACCTGTCCATTCAGCATCTCTATTTTATCTTTCATTTGAGAGATCATCTCTTTGTAGATAGAATCTTTCTTATCAATTTCCTTTTGTTGTTCTTCAACTTTGATCTTGATAGCTTCTTCTAGATCCACAACTTTACTTTCACTTTCTAGATTACTATCAGATTCATCTTCTTCAATTTTTGCTATACAGGTTTTCTGAGACATCTCCTTGCTTCGAGTAACCTTCTTCTTTTTCTTCTTTGCCATGCGCACTTGTAGAGCTTGGTCAGAATATTCACTTTCACTATCATAATCTTTGCATATACAGTTAAGTAAAATACAAGAACAACGATTAATACATGTTTCATCCTTCAATTTCTGCTATACATGATTTCTGAGATGTCTGTTTGCTTCGAGCAGCCTTCTTCTTTTGCCTCTTTGCCATGAGCACTTTCAGATCTTGGTCAGCATCTTCTTCATCTTTACTGGAAACTTCAAGAAGTTCATTGTTCTCTAGAGCGTCCACAAACGTATCGTTTTCTTCTCTTCGTTCAAATGCCATGAGAAGTCTAAGATCTTCTTCACGTTCTTCCTCACTATCAGATGACCCATCACTGTCTTTATTTGCATAATAAATCTTCCTCTTTTCAAATTGTTTCCCTTTACCATGTTTTTCTCTATAAGGACATTTAGCAGCATAGTGACCAACTTTTCCACACTCAAAAAATTTGAAGGGAAGCTTACCTTTGAATCTTCCAGTTCCTAGTTGGAGTTTTCTCACGAAATTCGCTTCTTCTTCATCGGATATATAGCTAGATTCTTTGACAACTTCCTTTTCTTTTCCTCTTGCAGATACCTTAAAAGCAGCTTCTCTGATTTGAGAAGAACCTCCTTGTCTCATTTCAAAAGCAGTCAGAATACCATGTAATTGAACAATAGTAAGAGTTTGCATATCTTGCCTTTCTTCGATAGCTAAAACTTTAGAATCAAATTTTGAAGTCAAAGATCTTAAGACTTTTTCCACCAGAGTAGTATCGGTTATGGTTTCACCCAAATTTCTCATCCGATTTATAATATCATCTAGACGAAGAAAGAAACAGGAAATACTTTCATCACTATGCATCTTCAAATTTTCATATTCAATTCTAAGAGTTTGGAGTTTTGCACTTTTTACCTTTGTATCTCCTTCATAGCTTAGAATGATTTTGTCCCATATTTCTTTTGCTGAATGGAGCTGCATCACTTTAGCAAATTCTGATTCAGACATGCTTCCTAATAAGACATTCACTACTTTGGCATTGATTTCATACTTCTTCCTTTCTACTGCATCAGTAGCAATACTTGCCGGGGATTGATAACCTTCTTCCACGATTGCCCATATATCTGCACCAAGACTTTGCAGATATGCTTTTGTTCGTACCTTCTAGAATATCAGATTGCTTCCATTGAATAGAGGTGGATTTATAGACATTACTCCTTCATGACTTCCCATTGCGACGAATCTCCTTCAAGTGATCAAGCTTCTGCAGAAGGACCTGCTCTGATTCCAATTGTTGGGAAAAATACTGAGAGGGGGGGGTTGTTGTGTAACCAGCTCCAAAAAGAGAAGAAAAGAGATATCAACGCCTTAGAAATGAGCCTCTTCGATGGGGCAACCTCCAATACATTACATAAATGAACAATTCTTGGATGATACAATTTACAAAACCTCCTTTCTATATATAGGAGTCCATGGGGCCATAATGTAATCCTAGTGGGCCACAATGTAATCCTAGCCGACCCAACAATAATAATTTAAGGGCACAATAATAACAAAATGGGGGTTACAAGGGTACAATAATAACAATAAGGGGGGATACACTAACATACTAAGGGGCTACACTATTAATATAGGGACTTAACATGCCCCTCTCCTTCAACAAGTGTTGTCCTCAACGCTTGATTATTTCTTGATGCTTCTGTATAAAATTCTCATCCTCCCATGTGAAATATTCTACAGGAAAGTTCTTCCACTTGCTGAGATACTCTGAAATTGATCGTACTTGTCGAGTTCTTGTTTCTATGACTACTTCATAACTTCTTTCGATGTCATGTTGATCTTCCTGTTGTTTCATTAGATTTTGCACCAAAGTTGGGTTATCCTTTGAGAGTTGGAGAACTTGTTGTTGATGCTCGATGTGATCTTCCACTAATTTATCATCCATATTTTCTATTATTTTATCCTTCAAAAAATCCAACTTAGCCTCCATTTCTGCTTTTAAACCATCTATTTCATCTTCAATTGCTGTTCGTAAGATCGAAAGTTGTTGCACTTGGTACCGTAATTTTGATATCTCATACTGCAACTCTTCCTCTTCATGCGTCATAGTATAGCTTTCTAAAGGATTAATGGGTGTTGAATTCCTTTTAGGGGACATTTTAGACTCCAATATTGATATATATTCTACAATAGGCCCTTGTAATCAATTCAACTTGATTCTTCAAACAAGACTTATGCAATTCGGAAAAAAAATACACACCTTTTACTTGCTTTGAGGAGCTCGATATTGAAATTGAATTATCTCTGTAATTGAAAATCTTAAATATCTTAAATTCAGAACTGAAGTAGCCCTCTAAATTCTCTTTTGAATGTCATAGGTCTGACCTGATTTGGATTCTCCAAGACAAAGTTGTGTCCAATCTCCCAGAATGACCTAATTCTGGACTGGTTCAGTAGAGCTCACTTGTAGGACTTGCCACGTGTTACTGTTTCGTCCTTTGTCTCTGAAATTGATATACAAGAAACTACAGTCTGTGTACTTGCGACCAATTTTTATGGCACTCAAAGCCACTGCCCAGAGAGAGAGTTATTGAACTTTTCCCACGATCACCTCTTTGATATGCAATTCAGGAGCCTGAAAAAGCACTACCTTCCACAGATCATATCTCCAAAAATATTACGAACGAAGCTCTGAAATTTTTTGACGCATTTCCTTAGGATTTCAGCTTCGCACCATACAAATTTCAGATTCTGAACCTTCGTAGAACAATTTTTATAGCGCAAATTCCACGATGACCTGTTTAGGAGCTTGAAAAAATACCTAAATTCCACAGATGATATCTCCGCAAATATTGTGAACCAAGTTCTGAAATTTTCTGACAAGCTTCCTCAGGATTTCAGCTTCGCACCCTAAAAATTTCAGCTTCTGAAACTTCGTAGAAAAAAATTTATAGCGAAAATGCCATGATGACCTGTTTGGAGCAGCGAAACCCTAGAATCCCAACCTCTGATACCAAATGTTGTGTAACCAGCTCCAAAAAGAGAAGAAAAGAGATATCAACGCCTTAGAAATGAGCCTCTTCGAGGGGGCAACCTCCAATACATTACATGAATGATCAATTCTTGGATGATACAATTTACAAAACCTCCTTTCTATACATAGGAGTCCATGGGGCCATAATATAATCCTAGTGGGCCACAATGTAATCCTAGCCGACCTAACAATAATAATTTAAGGGCACAATAATAACAATATGGGGGTTACAGCGGTACAATAATAACAATAAGGGGGGCTACACTAACATAATAAGGGGCTATACTATTAATATAGGGACTTAACAGGGGTGAATCAGTATTTAGGGAAAACTAAAACTTTTTACTTTTTTCATGCTCTAAAACCCATACGCTACTTTGCTGAAGCCAACTAGCGTATACACGTGGATATCCTTCATCAAACTTGCGTATACACAAAGATCTAATTATGCCATTAGTTCTTCACTTATATCATTCCATCATTCATTCATTAGATGTTCTATAAACAGTAAACATGTGCAGTAAGAACAGAATAAACCATCACACAAAGCATCACACATGAACATCAGGATTTTTAGGTGGAAACCCAAGTCGGGAGAAAACCACCGCTGCAGTTGCTCAGCCTTCAATATTTTATTATAGAGAAAACATCTTACAACATATGTGCTGGTGCAGACTCTACCAGCACACAGGCACCCACCTGCGCTAGTTTACCAGCCTCTCCTGGAAGGGAGCTCCAACCCCCTGACTTTTTTACCAGCCTCTTCTGGAAGGGAGCTCCAACCCCCTAACTCGTTTACCAACCTTTCCTAGAAGGGAGCTACGACCCCCTGATCTCGTTTACCAGCCTCACCTGGAAGGGAGCTACGACCCCCTGACTGAAGGCTACAACCCTCAGCACCTCTATGGACCACGTTTCATCAATTTTCACACTGGATCCAAAGCATCCTTTAGGACACCACTTGCAGGCCACGTTTCATCAAATTTTCAGACTGGATCCAAAGCTTCCTTTACTACACCACTTGCAGGCAACGTTTCATCATATTTTCAGACTAGACCCACTCCATACATTTAAGCTCAATCATACATCAAACTGAAACTTATCAATTCACACACCCTAGAACTGTAGAATACATCATTCACAGATAATAGAAACACAGCAGAATAGATCAGACATTTCATACCCCTTTCTTCAGCAAACCCTAGTTTGCATACGCGCTTTCCTTTCACTGATGTCGCGTATATACGCGATTCCGTTCACATAAACCAGCATATACTTCTGTACATATTATAGATCCAATTTCATTGCGCATATGCGCTTTCTCTTCAGCGAAGCCGCGTATATATGCGATTCCTCTTCGGCGAACTAGCGTATGGTTCTTCAGACATTATAGAGCAGCATACTTCTTCATATTAGATATTCAGTTTAGATTTATCCTTTTACTTCAGACAGATGTTCGCCACATCTCAGATCTAAGCCTTCCATAAACAGATCTAGCAAATATAAGTACATTTCAAATCTAGATCCCCTTCTTCATCATTGGTGCATCATACTTTCAGATCTCTCATTCAACTGTAACCCTTTCCATTCAGATATCCTTCAGAGAGAAGTATTCATTCAAGCTCAGACATCTTGCACCCACACTCATGATTTGCACAATGAATTTCTTCTCCTTATATAGGTTTACCCTTTTTTAATACCATGAGCCAAAACCACATTACTTCCGATGGTATTCCTGGACGGGGTCATTTAGACGAATCATTACCCAATACAATGGGTCAATACCATGGTGGTTACCGCTGGTTTTGCACTTTTTGAGCCCTTTTTCCCATACGCGACTTGGCACGTTTTTTCCCGCGTGCATACGCGACTTCCCCTAGGAAAATCCGCGTATGCCTAGAGACATATTGTTTTCATCAAGATTTAGCACATGCTAAATTCCTTTCTTCATTTCCTTCTGTACACACTGTAGATACATCAGATTTACTTCATCAAGAACATATTCTATCAAGCGCAACTTCATCAAGTAATTTGCCATCATCTTCATCAAGTGGGTTGCCATTCAAGAATAACACTCAGCATCATATGGCTAGCAAACATCATTTACCAAGTCCAACAAGTCAAGAATAACTTCATCAGGTGGATTGCCATCAAGGACAACACATGCCAACAATCTCATGTCTTCATCTTCATTAAGTGGGTTGCCATCAAGGACAACACTCTGCATCATATTGCCAACATTTGTACTAGTAGGCCTGTTGGTCAACGAGAAGATAAGTTCTTACAAGATTTCAAGTTCAGTAATATTTTCAAATGGCGGTATGATCCTTTGGGAGTCCTCAGTAAACTAGGATTCAAATTCAAATTATCTTTGTTTGTCCATGAGTCAAAAGCAGAGATTGAAAAGTATTCCAGCCACTTAGAATGGTTGGAGAATAATTTTCAAGAGGTGGAGAAGCATGTTGATACTAGTTCCATCTTGCATACTCTAGCCCCACAAGACAGGAACTCAAATATAGCAAGATAAGAAGGTTCATATTCCGCAAAGACTACTTCTGACACCAAATTCATGTTAATGTACAGGAAAAAGGCCAAATTGAATCCAATGATAGAGATAGTTGAGATAGTTGATACATTTGAAGTCATTGATACAGATATTGTGGTTAGAGATGATTCACCTCCAATAGTGTCGGAGGAAACACACTAGCCATCAACCTCTAGTGCTCAGATCATTCAGAAACAACATAGTGCAAATTCTTTTCATTAAGAAAACCAATGGACAAAGAGAAAGATATAATGGAGAAGTAAAACGAAATCAAATGGAAGAATGAGGCATTGAAAGTTGTCAATTATGCCCAGTATTGGAAACAAACTCCTAATGACCAGAACAAGTTAGTTTCAGCCTTTCATTACAAAAATAGGAAGATGCAAATGACATTTTTATAGCCAACAGTGCAAGCTCCAAAATCATCAGCAGACTACAAGAAAACAACCTTTGAGTTTATGGCTAAATATGTACATCTTATAGATCAGATTCAGTTTCATAAAAAAATTGGGGAAATGATCTACTCCACTATGAAAAACAAGGCTTTAAGTGTCCAAAAAATTTAGAATTCTCTAGAGAATATAAGACCACAGTTAAAACTAGAGAAAGCTTCTTCACAAGAAAAATATAATAGAATAAAATCACTTGAATAATTGGTCATGGAGGTTAGATATGATCCAAATAAAATCAAAGCAGTTGAAGAACTTATCAAGAAGAATAATGAAGATATTGCTACATGAAGAAACAACTAAAACTACCTCCAAAAGAGCATAAAAAAACTAAAGAATTTTTGGAGAATGAAAATCAAAAGGATGAAATGATGAATCTCATCATTCAGTTTACAACTCAAGTGAAATATATGGAGAATGAAATGGACAAATTATTGTAGGAAAATAAAGCCAACATGGAATAAATTCTTGTTACTACCATTCCCATAGCCTCAACATCAACTTCAGTGGCCACAGTAGCTCCATTACCTATATCAGTTCCAGCTACTACAACAGTTCCAATGACAACAAAAGTTTCAGCAACACTAGCTACTACACCAACAATAGCAACATCCCATCCCAATGATGAGACAGGTGAATTGATTAAGGCAATGCAAGACATGTCAATCCAAAATACTGAGATTAAAAGACTTAAAGAACAAGTAAAAATTCTAGAAGATGAAGAGAAATTGACTCAGGTAATTTATAAAGAAGAAACACATAAATCCAATAGATTGACTAATAGAATTCATAAGTTAGAAAAATAATTGACAGTCAAAGAGCCACTAGCCCAAGCGAAGCAACAACTATGGGCCAATATCATTAACTCTGTTAATGATATTTGGCCTTCTATCCAAGTTATATTTGAGTAGAAAGAATTGATAAAGGAGGCTAGTGAAGCTATTCAGAATGTCAAGGAAGAACTTGGAAAGAAGCCAAAGGAAGCCACAAAGATTATAATGTTTCTTAATTCCAAAAACAAGAAGGAATTAGAAGAACTTGGGATAACAGACAGAACATATAATATCTTTGAGGTGAGGAAGGTGCTTTCCAAAATAAATTTAATGATACATCTTGAAGACAAATGCCAAACATTGGAACTAGCAGTGAACATATTCACGACCAAGTTTGATGTTTTGAGGTGGAAATTTCTGCCTAATCCTTTGATGATTAATGATAAATTGATGAAGCATGAATATTATGATAAGAATATGAGGGAAGTGGCTAAACGAACTTCCCACATCTCATCAATGAAAGGAGTTCCCACAGGAAAAGTGCTCCTTCAGAATTTTGAGAACTTCTTTTACCTCTAGCATGAGGTAAATCACATGTTTGTGAATAAGCCTAAATATGAAAAATATATTGAGGCTAATGAGATTTACAGGAGAATAGTAAAAATCAAACTTCCAGATATAGAAGCCTGGGAAAAATGGTGTGATTTACTTTGATAGTTAAAATTTAAAACATAGTAAAAGAGATAAGGTTAAAGGTAAAAATAGAGCACGCAGATAAAGCAGTAAGATTAAAGAAGAAATCACAGTGACAAAAAAGAAAGGTTAAAGGTGAATACATATAAGGGAAAAAGTTTAAATATGATAAGGAACGTGAAAGACAAGCCAACGAGAAAGAGCCAACCAGCATGAAAGACATAAAATATCAAAGAAAAAAACAATAAATCAAATAAACAAGGACATCTTGCATTAGTTAAGTAGGTGTCTCTATCTTCTTGCATGAAGATATTTTATTTCCCTTGAATAAATCCTAAATTAGTTATAGGATATTTTGTATTAAGTTTTGTATAAATAGTTCATCTATTCTAAGTATTAAGTGTGGATTCCTGAACATTTCTATCGCTGTAATTGATCTACTACCAGAGCGTTTATTGTAACTTTTCCAAGTTGACTAACAGGACAATAATAAAGGAATTTCCTTACATGATTCATGTGTTGAGCCACTTCGGTGAAGTATATCTCAATTGTTCATGTTTTTTCCTTATGTATTCCATAAACTTGCATGTTTTTCCCAAATTAAAATGTTATAACAGGAAAATTATTGCATAATTTGTTTCAGTAAACTATGTTCTGAATTGTTATTCATTTTAATGTTTTCTTTTAATATCTACATTTGAGAATCCTTAATTTCTCTCCCATCCCAATTTCCCTCTCTCACCTTCCTTCATTATCCGATTTAAGGAATCCTTAACTACTCCTTGATCCCTGTTATAGGTCAATTTGGACACCATTCCCAATGACCTGGTTAACTAGACATCATCTCCATGACCAATGATCAAGGGTCTATCATTCCATATCATTTTAGTTGCTACATACCCTAAGATAAGAAACAAAACAAATCAAGCAAGACTTTCATCAAGCAAAGGTTTCCATGGTTTTAAGCTCATTATATAACATATGATAGTTCACCAACGTAGGCTCTAAGGGACCTAAGTGCGTTGCATATGCAGGTAGCCTCATGCAAGGCTGCTCCGCAAACCACTTCCTGACATTCATAGGTGTGTTGGTCACATTGGGAGCGGAATTCTCATTGTTCTGAAATCTCCACTTGGCCAGTGCCTTCTAGAAGAGTTCACATGTGTCAAGCTTCGGATCCAGGTGTCCATTTGACATCTACATGACTAGAAACATGTCTTTCCTATTATAGGAAAGTCATTGATTGCAAAACAACCTACAATTCATCAATAAATTGAGCACATATCTAAGAGCTTGAAGATGAAGAATTTGAGTAGAGAAATGCTGGAGAATTTTTAATTGAGAGCTAGATTTGTGTAGTTGCTACTGGAGAGGTTTATATTGTGATGAGGCTTGGGAAAATTGCTGGAGGTTCACTTTAAATTAGTCACTAGGTTGTAACCTCTTCTTCTATCATCAATAAAGAGTACTGCTTATTTTTCCCTATATGCATTTGTATTGGCTTTGATTTTCCATATTGCAAGATCTTGGTTGATGTGTATGGTTTATGCTTTACTAATTTAGCTAATTAGCTTGAATACATATCAATATTACTGCATCTTCTGCTATTTTAGTGTTCTTTCTTGTATGAAGCATTCAACCCACAAACCTCTTGAATTTGAAGCTGCAACAGAAGTGACAGAAGGATCCATTTGGAAGCGAATAAACAAGTAGGCCTCCAATCCTCTTTGTGTATCTATTCTGAGTTAGGAAAAAATAGTCCTACAGTCTTTCACCTATTGCTCTAGACTAGCACTTGTCTAGGGAAGCATGATTTATCCGTAATTCACAATTCTTGCCTAACAAATTGGCGACTCACTGGGGAAAATTTCTCTTAGTTCTAGGTGTTTAAGCCTCTGATTTGATCTTTTTATCCAAGCAGTAGTTGTTACACACAAATATTAAACCTTTTCAAAGATTAATTTGCAAACACAATGAGTTAAAAAATAGTATTTTTCTTTGTATGTTGCACCCAACACGCCCTTAGACCGGACATGGTGCTTTGCAAAGCACTTTCTCCCTTCCTAGCCTGCATTGCAGAGCACCATCTCCCCTTTAATTTTCCTTTGCAATTTTCTTCAGTTTTGTTTGCTGCTGTGTTCTGAAAAGTTTGATCCTTAATTGACCAATGACTCTATATACTTCTTCCCCTTTGACTGAAAATTTGTTCAGTGTTGTCTTAAAAAATTTTTTCTTTATCATTTAAAAGTTGATTTTAAAGTACTTTTTATGGTTGCATTAAGAATCATTTTATTTTGAAATAGGAAATTGTTGTAAAATATTCATTTCCTTGATAGGAGAAACTGTTGTTGAAATCCTCGATTTTCCTTCAAGAGAGAAATTGTTGTTTGTATTATTCATTTCTGGAAAGTAAGAAGCATTTGAATTGTTGATTTAGTGCACCTAGTTTCTTTTCTTTATTCATAACATTAAGGAAACTGAAAAGAAAAACTTGAATTTGCATGTAGAATAATGTATGTTTTGCAAAAGTAACATTAGGAAATCTGCATTCAGTTTGTGATTCATTGATTTGTTTTGTTCATTGATTTGTTTTCTCACAAATTATTTGATATCTTCCCTTAGTAGCTAGGTTCTTCATTGAAAAATTTGAAAGTGAAAGTTTGTTTATCATTATTAGCTTGCATTTTAGGAATTTCATACACATCATCGTGGTGAATCTTTGAAAGGAAAATTGTTAATAAATATCAACATAACATTAATTTCAATTTACTTAACAATGCATTGGAACCATAATGATAACATTTAGAAGGTCTAGGCTAGAGACGTGTTCTGTCGTCATAAAACATAGCAACTGTCATTAACTTGTGTACGATATATTCCGAGTGTGAGACCTCAAACCACGTACATAAGTATATCGTAGCTTGTCCACGTAATTTCAGGTATATCAAGTGGTGTCACAGTACGATATGTATAAAGGGGTGTTCTCACTGCGTGGTTTCGCATCAGACAACGCTAATACGGACTCGAGCCTCCACGTACCTTTGGGTATATTTCGAAGGAAAAATTTTAGCTGCTATCCATCCATAGTGAACCGAGTCAGCCACCTTGAAATTGTGATACACTAAACACAACATTCGGGTAGATTACCTGTCTGTACTTCTTGGTTTGCCAGGAGGTATTCTGCAGTTCACAGTTTCTTGGTAAACCCTTTTTCCTAGCTTTACCCTCTTTTTGATTATTTGTTTTTTGGTTAAAATAAATTAGTAATATTGGAAGAAAAAGCTCCTATCCCCCATCGATCGTGTAGATTAGCTTTAAAACCACCTTTACCACCAGAAGTTACTTGTGGTAGCCAAAGGCGATCACGATCTGCCGAATCAAGTACAATTCGTACCTCTAGCGAAACATCATATTTCAAACCAGAGTTAGCCAAAATTGTTTCCACACATCCCAGTTCATCTACTGTTGTTGAAACAGATTCTTCACAGCTACTCGTGGTCACGATCCATTCAATGGTTGAGACCATACCTCCTGGACCTGACGTTGTTTAATCACAAATTGATCCAAATCCTATCTCTTCTTTGCCAGAACATCTGAATCCTAAAGTCGAACAACTGGAAGTTGTTCCTACCTTGGTCATCCCACAAACTTCTATAGCTATTTAAACTCCTATATCACTCAATCAACCGTCTAAAATATATTTTGGGACTGATGGTGAACTTCTTCCTCTTGGTTTAATTGTGATTGAGGAAATCCCACAAGACGGTACACCTTTAACTCCAACCCATTTTGGGGAGGACCTTTACCTGTACCAATATTTTCCTCAATCGTTTCCATCTAATTTTGTTGATCTTGTTTCCATTAAATATCCCGTTGATTTTCAAGGGTATACATTTGGTCAAACAACCATGTCTGAACCAACATCTTCGGTTGGGCCCGCTGTTCCAATTACGTCAGCTCTTACCCTCTCTACCCCTTCGATGTTGACAACCTCACCAGAGTCATATTTTCACGATGTCCCTTCAGTCCTAGCAGGTTACAAATCATTATCTGGCACTTTCTCTGGTTCATCTTCACGATCATGGTCTTTTCCAATGTCATCATGTGGTGTTTTAACTGGTAGTCCTATCGTTAGTACTAAATGACTTGATTCATTACATACATCATCATGGAAATATCAAGTCAGTCCTTTTGGGTCAATTCCTTTTAGTACCATATCAAATGGACTCCCGACATTTCGAGAAAATTAATTTCTGTCTTATTACCCTCCTTATGCTAGGGGGCAACCTTTGGTCACCTAATATGATAGCACTCAATCACTTTTCGGTCAAACTAATGTTGACATGAATTCTTGTCAATGGCAGCCCACTCTGCCTATCCAACCACAGATGGTTTTAGACTCGTATCCACCGGTTCAACCTGTTACACCCACTTCATTACCACTTGTTAATACATCTATACCCCTGTTATAGAGTCAAAATATTGTACATAAACCTTATCAGGTGGGTCCTTCAACTCAATATCATTAAATGTTTTGTCCACTGACTCAAAATCCTTTGGTTAAGTTACAACAACATGTTTCAGGAATCATTTATTCACAAGCTGGTGTACCATTTTATGGGAGGTCACAAACGCAACCAAGATATATATATCAACTGAATCCAATTTATACTAATTTGGGTTATAACATGGGTGGGCATACCCCTTGGTAGCCTCAAACACAAATGTCTCAAACTTCATTTCAACAAGTATCATATCCAGGTTTTGGTCAACCAAATCCTCAAGTGTTTTCTATGCAAAACAACCCCTATCTCGATTACTAGCAGAAGATTCCATATGCTGGTGCTCAAATGCCTGTTGCCCAAGAAATTCCACCTTACCCTGGCTATGCTCAACCTAACCTTAATCAACAATTTCCTTTTGTTTCAACCTTGGAATTACCAGATTTAAACCGGTTAACTTATGATCCTATAAATTATGCTCCTTTGTGACAGGTGATACCTCATAAAATACCCTCCAATATTCCAAAATTCAATGGAAACCCTGGAGAAGATCCGTCGACTCATGTCATGACTTATCATTTACGATGTTCATCAAATTCCCTGAATGATTATTCTATTCGACTACGTCTTTTTCAGCGTATGCTTACAGGTTTGGATTCTAAATGGTACATTGAGTTACCTAGAGCTTCTATCGACAATTTCACTTCTTTGGCTACTATATTTTTGACCCATTTCAAGTTACTCATCAGATACAAAACTGGAAAAGAACTCTTGACCAACTTCAAAAAAACTAATGCTACTCACATTTCTAATCATATTCATGAGTGGCGTCACCATCGATGAATGGTTAAGACATTTGTTCCCAATCAGCTCCTTGCTGAATGGTTCATTAAGTCCCTGTTACTATCTATAACTAAGGATGTGGCTAAACGTGGCGCCGTCACAGAAGAGAAAGTTATTTCTCCTGCCCAATATTTATACTTTATTTATACTCAGTCTGGCATGCTCTATGAAAAAATTCTAATGCGTCGCGATCTAATTTCAATTTTCCTCCTCAAACAAATGACTCTCATGTCAGAGATGGCTTGATAGGCACTGCAAACACACACCACGCTACTACATCTGATCCTACTCCTACTTCCAAAATTAATGTCACGTAATTTGATAAAGGAAAAAGTGACAAAAAACCAAGAGGAAAGAAAAAGGGGAAATCAAAGAAAAATAAAACTTCTAACCCATAAGAAATATTATCTAATCAACCGTTTGGACCATAGAAATCTTGTTATCCATGCATAATATGCAACAAGGAACACTTTTTTAGGAATTTTCCTCACCATGTTGAAGTCTCAAAAATCATCAAGACTTCTCATGCATCAACTGTGTTGATAGACCCATTTCACAATTCGGACACTAATTTGGTTGCTACAGATCCATCTCCTAGTTCCCAAGTGTTAATGTTATTGTTGGGCAATTTATTTGAACAAATTGCTGCATTAAATTATCGACCAGGGAAACTCGTGAGCTTGTGATGGTGCCAGCAATATATATGCAGGAGTAGGCAACTAACTCTTTGTCTAACTAAATTGTTTATGATTCAATATAATATGCAAGGGAAGTTCTCAGATAAGCAGGCTCCTAACTTAGGAGGTCCTGGTTGTCCTTCCCTACAGTATCATAGAGAAATCATTCATAAAACCAGAAACTTGAAATAAAGACAAGAGTTGTTGGGCAATTTATTTGAACAAATTGCTGCATTAAATTATCGACCAGGGAAACTCGTGAGCTTGTGATGGTGCCAGCAATATATATGCAGGAGTAGGCAACTAACTCTATGTCTAACTAAATTATTATGGATCCACATACATGCAAGGGAAGAGGCTCCTAACTTAGGAGGTCCTGGTTGTCCTTCCCTACAGTATCATAGAGAAATCATTCATAAAACCAGAAACTTGAAATAAAGACAAGGCTATTCAAAAGCCGAAAGTAATATATTCTATAACTCTAACTCAATTAGTTTAAAAAGAGGAATAATATTGAAATGGTTCTTGACTCAAGAAATCCACTTTCACCTCAATTACCACTTAATGAATCAGAGATTAAAACCAAGAACTTAAGATGGATAAATTATTAATGAAAGAAGCTCTTAACTTAAGAGACATGTAAAGTATTCCATTATAATTCATTCATCTTAATATCAAAAATCTCAACAAGAAACTACTTGCACACAAACAAAATCACACACAAATCCTTAAACATCTAAGCAATGAAATGAAACAAAATCTAATATGAAATAAAATGTTTCTCTCATCCTTTTTAGAGTGAGCTCAATTCTCTTAAGAACAAGACAAATTATTCCATATACTACATTAAGGAAACTTATATCTAAAACTACATAAATTCCATAAATTCATATTCTACATTAACACAATTTACATCTAAAACTACATAATGGAAATATATGAAAAAAATGAAGCTTTATTCTATTCCATCATCAATTGGATACAATGCTCTAAGAGTCCTCCCCTTGGAATGGAGGAGGTACTCCTATTTATACAATGAGAGGAGTAACAAACTCATAATGATCATCCACTAATATCTCTAACCATCTAGACACATAACCCTATCCTCCATGATCTCCTCCATGATCTTTTCCATGAGGCTTATCTTCTTAAATTCGAATTTGATCATCCAAGGCCACATAAAGGTGTCTTGGAAGCTTCCTTTGTGCCTACACATGTCAACAAACTCATGCTAATTGTTAGGTATAAGTATAAGCATATTATTTTCTAAGTTTTAGCCATAATTTCACTTTAAAATGTTAAGAATTAATAAACTTTGGAAAATCATAGTTATAACCCAATGATGAGCTAAATGTAATGATGTGGAGGTGGAATGAAGGTGACATGAAGGTAATATGGAAGCAATGTGAAGATATTGGTGAATAATGGAGTGAGAATATGGACTATTTTGAGGCCCAACATACCCCCAAACTGAAGGTATTGCATGTCCTCATGCAATCTATTACATTACTTTTTGGTACATGAGCTTTGGCTTAAACTCTGCATGAGATCATTTACTTAACTTTTGCAAAGCGTTATTTTGATGAACTACAACTTGGTTGGTTCTTGTGTTTCAACCATATTTTGTTTGTTGCGTTCATTGTATGATCTTTGCATAATGATAATGTGCTTTTTATGGCAGAGTATTTTTGTTGGAATGCATCATGGTTGGTTCTTGTGTAACAACCATGATTCTATTGGCATCCAATTAACTTTAAAATACTTTAGACAAAGCCATTTGTATGCTCATGTAATAGTAAATATATTTTGAAGGTAAGTGGGTTTAGAATGTGATATATAACTGTGGATATGAATGTGACAAAGCATGTATGTAAATGTATCCTTCCCATTAAACGGATGGCTTTGACAATGAAAGGAAAGGAAGTGAAGTTTTTTTTCCAAAAATTATTATTCTAACATTTCAAGGAATTTAATGGTTAAAAGTTAGAAAATAGCATACCTTAACTTACCCTTCCAAAAATAGGTGGGAGTCGTGCATGTGTGACTGCAAACTGTTGTGAAAATGGTGGATGAAAGATGGATCTGTATTGTCGTATCAGCTGCTGGATCCGCTGCTACTAGATGAAAAATCTGAGGAGTCTGCTGAACATGGCTGAAAGTTATATCTGCTGCTGGATGATGAATCCGATGAGTTTGCTGAATATGGCTGAAAATCTATAAGGCTTGGAAGATATACAAAATATATAAGTTACATTTTCCTCCCAGCCTTATTTATTGACTTGTCCTCAAGTGAAATACAATGAATACCATGAATGGAAATACAATGAATGGAAATTGGCTTCATCTGCTGCAAAATATGGGTCTTCAAATCTTCAACGCTCGATGGCACAAATCTTGCTATGTGATTAAATGTGTCGATGTTGAACATAGCAAGAAGTTGTTGACTTAGTGGCCGTTAATGAATGCCCCTAGCCAACACAAGAGCTCCCACCATTGATTCCAATGGGAGTCAGGATGCCTAACACATCTTTGTAGGTACGAATAAATTTGTCATGGTCGAGTCACCTACAAGATCCAACGAACAAGGAATATTAATGTACTCCCATTGTTCATTGGCAAGAGTACTTGCCATTAAGGCATGCAAGCCTCTAGGTGTTTTTCAATGATACTTAGACTCTAGAACTTTGACTCAAGCAGGGTTTTATTGGCGGAAATGAAAAAAATGGTATGAAAATGGAAATGGAAATGGAAAATGGCTTTTATTGATGAGTTAGAAATAGATGAAAGGAAATGCATGGTGAATGAAGAAGAACTCTTGCTATGAAAAATGGACATGGAAATGGTATGCGTTATAGATGTACAATTGATGGGATTCAAAATCTTTTCAGAAAGGGAGGTGGAAGATAATGGTTGTGGAGATGGATTTGTCTTGAGAATTTTTCATGAATTTAGTCTTTGGAAGACTAATTGTCGTCACAATGTAGTCTCCGTAATGATCGCTTTGTCGTCCTGTAACCTGTAAAAAAACTTGGCAGAAAGAAACATAAGTGTGTTCAAGAAGGAATGGCCAGTTCCTTCATGATTCTTACGCAAAAATTTTATACCAAATAAAACAAATTAAGGACAATCAAAGGTGTTGAAATTGACTTAATCATGACATTAAAATCAATCCATTCTTAAAAATAACCATGAAAAATAATACTCCCCCCGTCACATAACTCATAGAAATGTGTCAAGAAAAGATTGGCATTAGAAAGCTCTGGTTGTCCTGGCAGATTAGTATGTCACATAAAAGCATTCAACAAAATATTATGAGTTTAATGTCAACTTGAAGCTATCGAACAGATAATCATCATCTCAGAGGAATCATCTAAATGTTTGATAAATCGATCCTAAAATTTGTTTCCAAGTGTTCCATTATTTATTTTCAACTGCATATCTTGAAATTTTTTTAATTCTTTTTTTTAAATTTTCCACTTTGTACCAACTCTTGCAGACTTTCAATCGCTTCCTGAATTTTCATGATTTCGTCAATATCCTTCAAATCTTCACCCTCTAAATCCTTCAAATCAACACACAACAAATTTTTTTTTTTTTTTTTTTTATTTTTATTTTTATATTTTTTTTTTATTTTTAAATGATGACACCAACAAAATGATAATCTAAAGAAGGTATTAAGAGAATCATAATAACAAAACACAAATTTATAACTATAATAACAATATAGCTATATTTAATTAATGCAATTATAAAATATATTAATATATTAATATAGTTAATATTAATCAATATATTAATATAATAATTACAATTTTTATAACAAACATTAATTAATAATTAAATAACATACTCAACAAATATATACAACAAAATTAAAAATATAAATAATAGGTAACACAATAACATATCAATATACTAATAGAATTAATATATCAATATTATTATAATAACAAATAACAAACTATAATAACAAACATAACAAATTATAATTATATTAATATATTAATATATTAATTATAATAACAAACATTAACACGGATTATAACTAAAAATAAATAACCAAATCAAAACAAAATAAATAAAAATAAATACAATTTATAACAAAACAAATTAAATCTAAAAATACAAAACAAACCAAAAGAAATGCAAAACAAAACGGGATTGAAGGCTTACTGAGGTTTTCGTTGAGATAGATTAGGAAGGACCAGCTTGCAGTCGTGAGTCCATTCAGCTTACACAACAAAATAATCCTTAAATGCCTACAACTCTCTCGAGTACACAATGGATTTCGCTCTCGCTCGAGATCTTGCAGATTTTTGAGGAATTCATGGTGAAGAAAAAAGGCGTATAGTTCACATGCTTCTCGATGCCGAGGCAAATTGTCAAATAGCACAGTAATTTCAGCACTCGGCGCAGTAATTTCAGCTTAAGAGTCAAATGATTTAAGTGTAGACTGAAGCTCTTGAGGGCTTTCCCGATTCCCGACAGCCGATGTGTAGCTTCAACAGGTTTTGCAAAAATCTCCGGAAGCGTAGAAGCTCTGTGCATTTAACTAGTTTTCTCGCATATGCATGCTTGCTTTGGAGTGAGATTTAAAAGGCATCTCTAATCTGTACATTACTCACCCATAATGATAGATTGGAAGCACTATATCACCTGGACCACCGAATTGATCTTCAAAGGTGGTGGGCGAAGGTGAAAGTTTTTCTTTTGGTGACGCCTATAAATAGGATCCTAGAAATATACTTCTCTCCTCAGTTGGCATACGGTAGTTTCCATTTGTTTTGTAACATGGTTGCAGATTTGTGTGTTGCATGAAGGAAAACTTCGTTTTTCTTTTTTTTAATCATGCTCCCATCGTTTTTGTTATATATGACATGGTTTCTTATTTAATATGAATTTGGTGCTTTTATTTTGTTGGCTGATTTTTTTATTCAACTTTGTTTTTAAAAAAATGAAATCTAACTCATCTAAAAAAATGGCTATTTTTATTTTTTATTATTTTTTTAAATTCTAATAATAATAATATATATAATATATACTATTATTATGGAATTTTTTTATTTTTATTTATTTATTTTTTATTTTTTTATTTTTTTTAAACTAAAATTAAAAAACTAAATGTTATCTAAAAATTTAAGATGATTTTTCACAAAATTCTTTTATTGTTGCATTGCAGATTGATTTTCCAAATAGTATTATTGTAAATAAATCATTAGATTTTCTGATCTTCCCGATCGCACGGCTGCCAGAAGAGAGCATACTATCGCTTGATTTGTTTTTATTTATGTGGGGATGTTTTTGAAATGACGAAATTTAAAACTAGCTAAACATTAAACATCGCAAAATTCAAACTTAAACTCCTTTCAGAAGATCCCGCTCGTCACTGTGGTTCACAAATTATTTTGTCTAAAGAAAAATGCTAGTACTAAATTAAATTTCTAATGCCTAACTCTAGCACCATCCCCTGCAAGAATCCAAGGCCAAAATGTTGGGCAATTTATTTGAACAAATTGCCGCATTAAATTATCACTAAGGGAAACTCGTGAGCTTGTGATGGTGCCAAGAATATATATGCAGGAGCAGGCAACTAACTCTATGTCTAACTAAATTGTTTATGATTCAATATAATATGCAAGGGAAGAGGCTCCTCAACTTAGGAGGTCCCTTATTGTCCTTCCCTACAAGATCATAGAGAAATCATTCATAAAAAACTTAAACTTGAAATAAAGACAAGGCTATTCAAAAGCCGAAAAGTAATATATTCTATAACTCTAACTCACTAGTTTAAAAAGAGGGAATAATATTGAAATGGTTCTTGACTCAAGAAATCCACTTTCACCTCAATTACCACTTAATGACCGAGATTAAAACCAAGAACTTAAGATGGATAAATTATTAATGAAAGAAATGAATTCATGAGATATGTAGTATTCATTATATCTATTCATTTTATTGACTAAAATTCCCAACAAGAAACTACTACACAACAAATCTACACACAACTTAAACATCTTAAGCAATGAATGAACAGAATTTAATAGAAATAAAATGTTTTCATCCTTTTAGAGTGGAGTCAATCTCCTAAGAACAAGACAAATTATTCCATATAATACATTAAGGGAAACTTATATCTAAAACTACATAAATTCCATAAATTCATATTCTAAGATAACACACTTACATCTAAAACTACATAATGGAAATATATGAAAAATGAAGCTTTATTCTATTCCATCATCAATTGGATACAATGCTCTAAGAGTCCTCCCTTTGAATGGAGGAGGCATCTCAATATACAATGAGAGGAGTAACAAACTCATAATGATCATCCACTAATATCTCTAACCATCTAGACACATAACCCTATCCTCCATGATTTCCTCCATAATCTTTTCCATGAGGTTTTATCTTCTTAATCCTCGAATTTGATCATCCAAGGCCACATAAAGGTGTCTTTGGAAGCTTCCCTTGAGCCTACACATGTCAACAAACTCATGCTAATTGTTAGGCATAAGTATAAGCATATTATTTTCTAATTTTAGCCATAAATTCACTTTAAAATGTTAAGAATTAATAAACTTTGGAAAAACATAGTTATGACCCAATAATGAAGTGAATGTAATGATATGGAGGTGGAATGGAGGTGATATGAAGGTAAAATGTAAGATATTGATGAATAATGGAGTGAAAATAGGACTATTTTATGGCCCAACAAGCTTATCCACCACAAAACCTTCACAACATATTTTGGTGTCAACGTGGAATAAAAACTAGGTATTCCATCCACTAATCAACCTACTACTGACAACGAATCCATCTAATTAAAACAAGCACTAATTCCAATGTTTATTCCCGAATCGGGACAATTAAGCCATCAAGGGAAAAGTAATTCATAAATTGACATATAATCCATAAATGCTTGCACAAAATTATAATATAGTTGAAGATTTGGCTCAATCCCCTTCACCATGTCTGATTCAGGTAATAGCTAAAATTCTTCCTCCCGTGAAATTGGGGGCTTTATTGTTGGCCATTGGTGGAATTGATCCGAATGATTCTAATTTGTCAGTTTTTAACTATACCTGCTATGTGCCACAATTACTGTGACTGGCATTCTCCATACAAGTAAATGTTCTCAATCACCTTGTTCATCGCACTATTATTGATGAGGGAGCATGTATGATCATTATGTCCCTAAACTGTTGGAAGTCACTTGGCTCACTACAATTATTGCAATGATCAACTAGTTGAAGGCTTTTTGCAAGAACATATAAACCTTATGGTATTATCAATAACCCGCATGTGGAATTTAGGGGGAAAACAATGAATATTGATGTCGAGGTTGTCGATGGACTTCGACTATAATATTTTACTTGGAAGACCATGGGTATATGCAATGACTTCCATTTTTTCTACATACTTTAAAATGGATTGCCTTTCCACATAAAGGTACAATCACAATCATTAATCAATTATCTTTTTTTTCCTCTACTTCCCAGGTAACTTGAAGTGTTCCATTTGTCCACTTACCCCGACTAGAAATTTCGAACATTGGTGTGTGACTCTAAAGGATTCCACTCTCTTATGTGAACCTTTGCATTACTACCGCCAAGTGACGCAAATTGCAAGCATAGAGACCCGCTACATGATGTCTTCCACTTATCCGGCTTAAGGAGAGTATGGGTGATTGATTTTTCTACATTTGATTGATGTTTTACCGCCCAGCCCTATTGAGCTGAATATCAATAAATCTATTTGGCTTAGGCGAAAAATCTGAAATCACCGTCTCGCTGAAGTGTTTGGCCGGGATCGCTCCTTAGATTTTGGTACTCCATCCGATCCATTTTCCTCAAATTTTTTGACAGATGACAATATTTTGAAGCTATGATAAATAGCTGAGAACAATGGAAGGTTACTACTGACGTTTCCCATCTTCCCGGTTGGTGAAGAAAACAATCTCAATGAACTATATCACCCATCCATCAAAAATTTCTTTCAAATTCTTTACCGATTAATGCAATTGATCTCCTGAAATAAATTTATCAAATATCGAAGAAACATTTCTATCGAGCATTTCGAATTAAACCTAGTGTTGTAGAAAATATTCATGTGGGTGTATCCTATACCCATTAGAACTTGATTCATATCACTCTTTATTTCATGAATTTCGTGATCGCATTCTCTCTCGGGTCTTACGAGGAAATTCCCCTGTGCATACGTGACAGACATGGAACACACTATTAATATGTAATTGATGTCAAACCGGTATGCCAACAGCTGGCCCCGTTCATCCAAAGAAAGTCAATGCTATCAAAAGCGTGTTGAAAAAAATTCATATGGACGCGTTTCATTTGTAGGTTTTAACCCCTAAACAAATTATCTACACATGAATCTTATATCGCAAAATAAACAATAGCGAGAGCATAAACATAAAACGCATAAACACATATATTTTCCCTAGGATCCCAAATCGGGATCTACCATCTGATTTTTCTCATTATATTCCTTTTGTTGTTACAACACATATAAGTATGATAATATTCGTAAGAATACATGAACCCTAATCCATTAACCCTAGATTAGAAACATAACCGTAGTTCCCTTGACCGGACTTACAAAATACTGGCCGAAAACCATCACCCAAAACCATGTGCAAAACCATGCACAAAACCCTGGGCGTGGACTACCCATCTGAATTAAGGACCAAATTAAGTCCATGGTTAGTCATGGAAAGAATATAACACATACCCAACATTCTCCCCACTTATTTGCTGCTAGGGCCACAGGAGCTTTCTAGCTCACTTCTGCCCACTCAACACCCACGTTTCTCTACACCAATAGAACTTTTGAGTGCTCACGTAATTCACAATGATTCGTAACATTCTTCCTCAGTGTCCATCAAGTACAAGAACACCCTTTAGCTCCCCAACTATTAATTTAACAAAGTGATATCAACATCATACAAGTGATTCTTGAAATGATGTGTTCTGTCAAGAAAATTTCACTTTTCCAAAGATTATAGTTCATCCTTATAGCTTGTTGTACAAACCTCCCATACTTGAACACAATCTTCGCAAATCAAATCCCAAGCCTTCGCATGAGGGCTAGTAATCACTTCCTCTATAGTTGAAAGAGCCATCACAAACCGCCTTTTACTCTTCCAACTACTCCTCCAAATAGGCTAAACAAGATACCACTTGTGGATCTTATTTGGTCTGCATTCAGAAATCTGGGCCTCATCAACTAAACCATGAATGTCCAACATTCTTCCTAACTCAAGCTTTGCCCGGTAGCACAAGCCATAATCATGAGCACGTAAATATCTGAAACCTACACTTCATTTGTCCAATGTCTTCCCTTGGGTTTGACATCCCACCGCATGTGCAATGTCCGTCTAGTACAAACCATTGCAGACATGTTACCCACCAGCACTTGTATGGAACACGGACATATCCTCTTCTCAGGTCTGTGGGACACCGTTCTTAAATAGCTTTACACCACAGAATAGGAACACTAACGTTTACTATCCCGCATATTGAACCTCTCCGTAATATAGTCTCGATACTTCGGTTTAACCGTGAGCTTCCTCTTTCCCAATTTAATTTCCATGCCCAAAATATATTTTGTAGCACTAATATCCTTCATGTGTCGAATTTGGAGAACAATTGGGTCTTCAACATTGAATAATTTCTAGAATTTCCAATCAAATAATATATCATCCACATGTTGTAAGACTGAATAAATAACACAACCACCAATACTAAAATAAACACGTTGATCCTCCTTGCTTCTCGGGTGAAGCCAAGTCCTCAGATATGTGCATCAAATTTTTGATACCACATCCTTGGTGACTGCTTTAACCCATACGCAGACTTCTTCAACCCGCATACTAGTTCTTCTACCCTTCACCATAAAGCCTTTCAAGTTGCTTCATGTAGATCTCCTTCTAGATCTTCTATGAAGAAATGTTGTCTTCAAATCCATCTATTCTATCTCAAAATCAAATGCAACATCAACAGATAAAAGTAATCTAATAGAAGTAACTTTGGCAACAGAGAAAAATATCACCAAAATCAATTCCCGACACTGAATAACCTTTCTTACTACCAACCACGCTTTGTATTTCTCCACCTGTCTTCTACATTCATATTCTTCTTAAACACCCATTTTCCTCCGATGGGTTTCCTTTCCAATGGGTAACTGCACTGCATAATTCATGTCTCATTTTTGTGCAAGGATGCCATTTCATCAACTATGCAATTTCCTTCCATGTCATCCTCCGAATTGTATTTACTAATGCTCGGGATCATCATCGCTATAGCACTTAGAGTGTGTACCAAATGTAGCATGAATATACCTTTCCTGGGTTGTCCTCTTTCCCGAGCCGATCTTCACAAACTGAGTTTGTGGCTCTTCCTCTGAAGTCTTCATAGATTCATCTATCTCTTTAGCTCAACCTCATCTCTGTTCCTTTTGTAGGACTCTTATTGCTTAACAACATATTTCACCTTCCTCTAAAACCACATCTCGCCTACATATAACCTTCCTTGTTTCCGATTTCCAAAGCTTCTGTAACCTTTTAAACCATCCTATATCCACAGATGCACCTTCAGATGCATATCCAACTTGGTCCTTTTCTTCTCTTGGAACATGTACATATGCATCACATCCAAATTCTCTTAGATGTGGAAAGAGAGCGTTTCTACTAGCCTCCATACTCATGGAGTCTTATCCAACACCGTTGAAGGTGATTTGTTAACTGATAGCATGCCTCCACCGCCCGCCCGGCACTCCCGTCCTAACTCCGGCACCACCGAGCATGCTTCTTGCCTTTTCCATCAATGTTCTCCGTTTCATTCTTTCGCAACTCCATTTTGTTGAGGTGCGTATGAGGGTCTTTTGTCGTGCCATACCAATAATTTGTTGCATCCCTTTCAAATTTCTTCTGCGTAATCCTCCCCACCATGATTTATCCTCTATGACTTTTATTCTCTTCTTATCCGGTTTTCCACCAAAGCCTTAAATTTTTAAATTGCCAAAGAATTTAGATTTCTTCCTCAATAAATATATCCATTTATTCCTTGAGAAGTAATCTAGAATGAAACATAAGCACATTAATGATTCTTCTAAGAAGGAACTCAAACAAAATCCAAACACATCACCAGGCATTAAAGCCTACATTCATTTCGCCTCTTAGCACCAAAGCTGAAAACTCACCCGATTCGGCTCTATATACACAATATTTGGCACAAATAGAAATCCGTGAGAGAAATTAGACATACCTTCTACCATACTACTTCTATGATCCGGCCTTCCAATATGTCCAAGCCTCGATGCCATAGCTACTTGTCTTCTTCTCCAGAGACTAGGCTTTTCGTCTAATTCTCAGAACCATAGAACTATTACACCCATCACAACAAGGTTACCTTGTAGCTTGTACAAATTCCAAATTCCGAATCCCCGCATTAATACCAAGTAATTTAACCATCTTTTGCAGTATCTTTCTCGAACACTATTTTACACTCCGCATCATCCATCTTGCTTACGTAAATCAGATTTTAGCCAATGTGCAGAATATGCAAAACACCAGGAAGTGTTCTAATCTCTTCCACCTTGTAGCTTCAAATTTCTCACTCTTCACGTCCGATGATTCTGCCTTCCTATCATCCCCAGGAAAGACATCACCACCATCATATTTCTCATACTGCAGAACCACCCCCTATGGGAGGAAGTGAAAAGGATTTAAATCTGATTCAATCAACATGATCTATTTGATGTTGTTGGGCCATGTGTATTTGAAGAAGAAGGCAATACACATCCTCACCTTCATCCGAGGTGGTTTCCTCACAGAAGGAGACACGGGACTCTTCCTTTCTGGAGCTTTAGATCCGCACTCCCTTTGTAGTGCCCTTCCTTTCCGCATTTCCAAAGATGCCTTACAAACTTTCCAGAGATTTAGATATCCTCTAGATTTTGATCTCCCACTTGAAACATTATTCTTGTTATGCTTTTGACCTCTGATAGATAAGGTATCTCCATTTTGACCCTCCATATTTCCATCTCATTCTCCGACAATAAGGCCGAGAAAATGTCATCAAAATTCAAGGTAGTTGTATTGCTACCTATTGCGTGAACTGTGATGTCCCACGAGTCCGGTAGAGAACACAACAAACCGATGCACTTATCTTCATATGAGATTTTAATATCAATAGATGACAACTGACTTACCACATTATTGAAGGAATTAAATTACTAGCTACCAGTTTCATCCTTCATCCTCAAGTATACAGATTTTTCCTGAACAACTTATTCACCGCAGGACTAGATTGTTACAAAGTCCCAATTTTTTCCCACAAATTCTCAATAGAGCTTCCCCTGTGATGTTGAAGATGGCAACAAGAAATGTTGAAGGAGGTGAACTTAAACATCTTTCCTAATCCTAGTTGGAAAGATCAACAAACTAGGTGGGGACCACTGTGTGATTTTTGTCGCAAAGTCTATTTTTAGACTATGTCTATTTCTAGACATATGGAGCATATTCTATGTTGCGAGATGCTATTTATGGATGGTTGGTCATGCTGGTAAAAATAGATGGACTCTCTATTTTTAGACATAGTAGTGGTTTCTATTTTTAGACTCCATGTGTTAAAAATAGATATGTCGAATATTCATAGCTCTTAATAATATTTGGACTCTAAACATTATCTTATTCGAGCACTCTCAAATTGATGTCTGATGTGGCACATGCAACCTGAAAAAAGGAAATACGCTTTTCCTAGGGTTTAAGTGAAGCTATTGCATGATGATTTCAAGCAGGGAACTCATGTGACAGAAGTTTGGTGGAGTTGATTGAGGAAGTTAGTGGAGTTGTATTCAGCTTTAACTAATCTAAACATAGTTGAGCTTTTTGTATCCAAGTTAACTAATAGATACAATTAGTGGAGAGTGTGAATTAATTATTAATTAATTCACTAATTATAAAACTCCATAAAATCAACTAAAGAATACATCAGCTTAACTTCATTGCATGGACAGCTTCTGAAGTGGAGACTGCCATGTAAATAGGTGAAAGAGCAAAGACCCATCGGGGCTTGTGACTATACTGCTATTTGCAACAATACGATAGGTGGAGTAATCAATGAGGATTGCGTAGTTCAATCCAGGTGGTTTATCTTATATAAAGAGACCATCCCATAGCATTGAAAACACGAATTAAGGTTGGCTATCAAGTGGCTAAAAGTTGGAGCATGAATTTTGCTGATCTAGTTTCGATAGTGTGTAGCATGGAGGTAGTGCATGAGAGCTTGCAAAGAGCTTTGTACTCATGATTTTTACATGACTCTATGGCATGTATAATATACAGATAGTTGGGGGTTTTCAAATTTCCTTTAAGCTTTCCCATGAAATATTGTAACTATATGTGTGAATTTTTATGGCTTTAATGTGTGCATGCAATTGATTTTATTTCCGCATGTGATGATCAATGGTAGAAGAGATTCTCAGATGATGTAATGAAGCTAAAATAGTGTGTGATCGTGAGAATCTCTATGGATAACATATCATTTATTCAAATTTACACTGCATACATTCAATAATATCAATCACAGACACACAACCATATTGTGCTCTCTTAGCCTAATCTAGTTTCTTCAAATTCGCATTCAAATTTCCGTTGGTTTAGTACTTTAGATCTAACGTTCGATCCACTGATCTTTATCCACCAGCTTGTGATCTCCATCCCGAGCTTCCACAACTCAAAACTCACCATTAAATTTCTTGATTCTATCTCTCATTAATTGCCAGTTATAGCATCATTTTTCACCCTCGTGTGATTCATGATTGTCTTTATGGCTTGGGGCACCCATTCCTACGTACTCTGAACAAATTCATTAAAAAACAAGAGCAAAATTCCCATACGCTGCATGCCCGCACTTTTCCGGGTATACGCGAGTCCATATGTATCACATGTAATAAAACGATAAAGAGAGAATTTATTGGGGCTGGCTGAGAGCATCAAGAGTTCAACGCCACCCCAAAGACGTGGCCAACTGCTTCAACCGATTGAAAAACTACTTTGAGGGAGTATAAAATCCCCTCATGTGCATGGTCTAAGAGAGAGAGAAATTTTTATAGACATTATATACTCGTTGGAATCCCAATCTGTTCGAATTCCAGGTTCTACACTTTGACAGATTTATACGTGAAACCCTTTGTTTCCTCGGAGATGTTCATCCGTTTATATGCCATCTTGAGTGCACAAGTCTTGGAAAGTTTCTTAGCTGCAGGGCAAGGCTGGATGGATCCAGATGGATCTTGTCAACATCGAAGATCGTGGAAGGATCTCGTGATCTCTCCACTCTTACTTCGTTATATGTCGGTTTCGTAATAATGAAGAACCATCTTGTTCTTGAACTTCAGGTTAGTATCTATTTGTATATGTGAAAATATTGATTATTAAGCAGTTATTATCATTTATATCATATTTCACATGGATTACACTAACGTTTAGAGAAATATATGATGTACAACTAGGTTTCCCGTGCATGTTCTTCTTGTTTTCCAGCATTGGAGAGGAAGAAGGGCTGGCTGGGGTTTGGACCCCGCAGATCTTACATCGAACGTAGGATCACGGTGAGTTCTGCTATCGTTGTTATCCGGTTTTTAGCATTCAAGTGTGGTTGTGTGTGAGTCCTTCAATAGCACTCCCGGATCCGTGGAGGTTTTCACCCAACAAACCTCTAGGGTAAGCTCCCCGAAACACTCGCCATCTCTTCTCACCGCAAGAATCAATCCCGCATATCTTCCGACTGAACAGGTCTACTCAGCCCGAGAAACCTCAAAGAAGGCATCCCCTGGAAACTCAACTAGCTCGATACCAAACGTAGGTTTTAACCCCCGAATATAAATAATCTACACATGAATATTATAATTGAAAATAAAAATAGCAAGAGCATAAAACATAAAACGATAAATAGAGAAATTCTTCCCTCGATCCCAACGTAGATCTACCTCAAATTGATTTTTCATTATATTCCTTTTAGTGTTACAACACATATATATACATGCCGAAGCATACATGAACCCTAGTCCATTAACCCCGGATTAGAACATAACCATAGTTCCCTTGACTAGATCTACAAAAATACAAGGGCTGAAAACCATCGTAATCTCGAAACCAGTGTGAAAAACCATGCACAAAACCATGGGCATGTATCACCCACCGGGAATTAAGACCAAAAAATTTTCACCGAGGGCGCGTCTGCACTTTGCACGCAAGTACAAATGGGGGGCTATTGGCCCCTACCCCCGCGCACATGTTTAGTCGTGGGAAAGAATATAACACAGCTAACATCATTTAATTCGGTTTCGTTAATCCGTGTGGGTTTCAATATCATTCCTTGGCATATAAAACAAGGAACCATTAGAGTGTAAGGCTTATCCGGATGTTAACCATGCCTGTCCAAAGACAACTATCCTACTTATCGACTGATGACACGACAGCTCTGTGCCACACTTCATTCATGGATGGATTTTCCGCTAGAATCAAATCAATATCCGCCTGAGGATCAATATAAGACAACATTCATTCATCTCTGCACATCTATTACAGGAAACTGAAGGCCAAGGAATGTTGGGGCAACTTTTCTCTCGTAGAGCAATGGGATTGCTTTCCAACGAGATCAAGCACATTGTTCAACCATATCTGGGGATGATTTGCTCTAATGCATTCACGAAATCAGACTGATCACCCGATGCATTTGAGAGCCATTTTTACATTTTCGACACTACAAGATACGCCCAATCCACATAAATGTGTGTTTTGTGTTGGTTCTGGCCGCATTTCTCAATTTTTATTCTTAAAAGAAGGAATTTGAATATACCCACTTATGTTTCAGGCCATTCTTGATTTTCCCGCACCATCAAACTTACTGTGATACATAACCAAGGAAAGGCTAACTTGGAGAAGGTTCATTCCAAACTACTCGAAATGGCTAAAATATTTACTCTGATGAAGAAAAAGAGGGTTCCCTTCCATTGGGATCAAGTAGTGTAAGCTTCTTTTGATGGTGTCAAGGACACTCTTTTCCGAGCGTCATTAATGTATCCTCCAATTATCAAAATGATTATTTTCATATATATCACAAGGCCGAAACGACCATCACTATGGTTTTGGTATAAGTAGAAGATGGAATTTGTTGATTCGATCTATCATTTGAGTTGCAATCTAATGATACTAAGTTAAGTACTCGTAAGTGGAAAAGCTTTCCTTGGCAAATGCTCAAGATGTCCAAATATTTCGGCATTATATCCCGCTCCGAAAAAAAAAACAATAGTTTCAAATTACAACCCCATAACTTAGACCTTATCACGTCACTAATAGGGGGAAAATATTCAAAATGGATTATCATTTTGTAGGAATTTGATTTTGAATTCATCAAATCCAAGTCAAAGAAGTCTTTAATTTTGGCTTAGATTCTCCTCGTGACCTTCCCTTCCGATAGTACTACTACTACTACGTCGTAGAGCCGCATTTTCCAGATGAGTCTTTGTTTATGAACATCATTTGGACTTCGTATGGGGATTTCATCATTTATCTCCAAACCCAAAATTTTCGAACTAATACCTCTCATTTAAACGACGTATTCGATACCAAGCCAAATATTATCTGATCATCGCTGATATTAATTTTATAGTTGTGGTGTCGATACCATTTTAGAGGTTCATCGCCTATGAGGAGGCCGAAAGTAAGTTAAATTATTGTCATTCGGGGCTTGTGGTGGACACTTGACTGGATATGCTATCGCGCTGAAGATACTGTGTTGGTTACTGTCAATTATTTTTCTAGATTGCATCCTCGCAGCTCGCCGAATTTGTCATGCATGCCATATTTTTTATCGTAAAATTTGCAAAATCGCTAGCGCCAATCCATCATGTTGTCTCAATTTTGACCATTTACGAAATGGGGTATTGACTTGGCTGACCTATAACCCTCCTTCGTGGGGGACACGGTTATACTATTGTCGCAAATAATATTTTACTAAATGGATCAAGCGATGCCTACATTTAATAACAGAGGACAACAATGATGCCTCGCCATGCTAGTAAGATGGCCTGGGGTGCCATGTGCTATAGTTACGTATCATGGGAAGCATTTTTGCAACCATATTATGTCCGAATTGACTACCAAGCATTGCCGCATGATAATTCTACTCCTTACTATCCACAATCAAATGGACAAGTTGAGGCTATTAAAAAAATTCTTAAATGAATGCTTCAACAAATGGTAGGATTCTTTGCAAGGAACTGCATTTGAACTTGTACTCGCTTTTTGGGCGTATCGAACTCCGTTGAGAAACACAATTGGATTTACCTTTCAATTGATTTATGTTCTAGAAGCTATCTTACCAATCCAATGTAAAATATCATTATTAAAACTCGCAATAGACTTGCTACTCCGACACCTCGAAGAAGAAGCGTCTCCTTAACCTAATCCATATAGATGAAACATGCTTGTCAAGCCCACCGACCAACGAAGCGCATAAGAGATGTATAAAGGTGTAATATGAAAAAAAATTTCCAGCCTCACATTCAAGCCGTAGGACTACTTGGTATTTCTTTACATCAAGAAGCCGATGTAATAGGTACAGGGAAATTCAACCCTGTGGCATGGCCCCTATTGTCAAAGAGTTCTTCGCTAAGGGTGCCTATGGGTTAGTTGATTAAGAGAGTACTCCCATTGGCACAACCTAGAAATGTGGCTTTATTTGAAACGTTACTATGCTTAATCATGAGCATAGTAATTTTTTGTATTATATTGTATATATGTTGTTCATTTCAATTCACTATCTTAATTTGTTTTAGAATTTTCTTTGATGTTAATAATCTGCTTTACATTTTATCGTTGTATGTTTGAATGTTTAGAACCATTTGTTGGAGATGCTACGAGTACGTAGTATGCGTAACGATCCTCTACGTGTGGGTGATTTGGTCCGAACGGTGAGTTAGTGAGCTTCAAGGGATTTGTATTGGTGTGATCAACAAAAACATCAATGTATTATAAAGACATCGATCGAAATTTATCTGATATTTATTTGTATTAACCGCATAATCATATAATAGACTCTACAACTTGTGGTATACAACTTACCAGTGTTTATACCTATTATAAATCCAATACTTTAGATTATTCCTAAGAGTTCTACTTTTGGCATTTTGATTTTGTTCAATATCAACACATTTCCGTGAATTTTGAAGACTTAAATGATTCATTAGCTAATCAAGTTTTAGACAAAATTTGCAACAAATGAGGTAAATAAAATATTCACATCATTGAATAGGATTATGCATTAAACATAGAAAAACTCTAAAATCATATAGATATATAGTTATAGGTTTTTAAAAATTTGTGCCCAAGACACATTGGTCATCCGACCCCCAAATGTAAGCAAAATTTCACAAGTAAACTAGTGGTGCTCATGGTAACATGATATAGATCTAGAAATCCTATGAAGAAACTCGCATACAATGGTTAGAACCCCAATAGTGTGTCATTGTAGTTGCATGGGAAGCTCTTCTATCCGTGAACCGAATCCTCAAGGTCAACCCTCTATGTGCCACAAGATCGAAGAGCCCCAACCTATCAAGGTCCCGGGGCTGACTACTTTGACATCCCTCTCTCAGCCGGTGCATTTGCTTCGCACTCTAGTTCTTCGTTGATTGAACACAACCAATATATGCATTACATTAAACATTTAGTTTAGTCTTCAAAGAAATAAAACACAAAACATTGTATAAAGCCTAGAAAAATAAAACATTGTCAAATAATTATTTCCTATTGCACCCCACCGAGTTTCGGAAGTACCGAATTTGGATCTCCTCGAAATCGACGCCGTGTATGCATACTCATCGATGGCGACGACTGCTAAAACCAGCGAAAGTGAAGTGGAGAACAAACGGCCGGACATTGGCCCACAGACAGGCCGACCCATGAGTTCTACCCGTCTTTGCATTTGAGGATCTTTAGGACTAGATATATCCAAGGTTACATGTTGTAGCCGTATCAAGTAGATTTTACAAAGCGAAGGAAATAAGGATTGAACCATAACTGAAATGTTTTCCTTCCTCCCTTTGCTTTGTTTAGTTTTTCCTTTATCCGAGACATAATATCTCACAATACTTCAAGACTATTGGCTCTAAGCACTCTAGCGCATACGTATATAGGATCTCGTTTGTTACATGTAGTATAATGGTGCCGTAGGTTTAGCAATCGTGAAAAGGATGGTTCAAAAGGAAATTCCCCGACATCCCCGTTATTTGTTTTTTTATATTTGTTATATTTCTCCACTAGATAGCAATACTACATAACATAATCCCTCACTACTTGCTATCCTCCAACGAGAGGACTCCGTGGAGCCAAATGGGAAAACCTCTCCTCGACAAACCTATGAGAAAATACACGCCCTCAATTGTTATGGGAACCAATTTTTTCTTAATGTGAAATGCATCTATTGATGTATCCCATGCCTCCAACTAAGAACTCCAAGATTTCTATTTGTTGCCTTGTTCCCGACAATTTGAAGTACTTAGTCCACACATCTTAGGGCTCTATAGTACCCAAACATCATTCCAAGGAATCATATCTGCTCTTCATGTTATCTTTCTATCCATGTAATCATCATTATAATCCGATGGAAACCCGAAATACAAACATAATATCCAAAGAGATTCCATTCATTGCAAAAACTAGGCAAATTTGGGCACACACATGAAAACCAAAAACTTGAACTATGCCCAATGCACTCCTCGGGGTTGAGATAGTGTGTCGCACATGCAAGTACTTCACTATACCTCGCTTATGCAACATAGGTTTCTGATGATTAGGGGTAGCTTGCCTGATGGTGCAGAATTTACCCTAGGAGCTGAAGTCTCTAAAATCTACAAAGAATGGAAATGAAATGACTACCAAAGGGAAGAGGAGGGTCATGGTACTAACCCGGGATCAAACGGAAATGAAATTTGCCCACAGAAAAGACCACAATCAACGACCGAAGTTTGAGGGAAAAAATAGGTTTAGAGCTCCAAAATACAAATGGTAACTATGGAATGGTAAAAATAAATGGGGTTGAACTACTTTTTTATGGTAATTTATTTGCAAGTTAAATTTGTTGCTAAGTGACTATAGTTTTATTATTTTTTTTATCATGAAATAGTATTTTAATTGATTTCATGTTGTTTTGAACAGAAATACAATCCAATGAAAATATTAGTCGCAAGTAACATTTATTTAAAGAATAACTTGACCACAAAGCATACTTTTTCTCTCCTATTTTTCGAGCTTTTGTTAAAATTGAAAATGATTTGAAGCGCTCTTTTATCTCTTTTTCGAGCTCTCGATAACAACGAAAAGGAACCCCCGCAGTCTTCTTCGCTTGTTTCCCCACTCCAATAATGTGAAAATATTGTCGAACTCATTTTCTTTTCGAGCTCGTTAAGGTAAATGAATTGATATCTACTCGCATGTTTAACCCTTTTCCGGACCGAGATGGATTATTTACAAAAAGAAATACCTTGGTTAAACATGACCAAAGAGGTTCTCTTAGATATTATTTTATACTTTTTCGATCTGAGTGACTCACTCCTTACGAAAAAAAAGTACTTTTGGAGTTCTTCTTCGTCCTCTTTTCTCGTACCCCTAAATCCGAAAAGGATCACATCGTCGTTAAGCTCGTTAAAACATAAAATAGTGATGGTCATTAATCAGTGTAGGTAAGAATTTAGTTATTCATTTCATGAATTTTAATGAGCAATAGTGATACTTTATTTGCCCAAGGCTTGAATTATGGGATTGGCAACAGTATCCTCTCAAGTTTTTAAAAATAGAGGTATTGGCTCTAATAAATGATCGAGGACAATTTTGGAAAAGCAAGCAGCTTTTTTGGTAGAAAGTCGCTTTGAAAATGAAACTTCTTCACTCATGTCCGTAGATCAGTTCGGGTTGGGTAATCATCTCCATGGTTCATTCACACTCCATGGTTCATCATACCTTCACTTCGTTTTTGGGTCAATGTCACAACTCGTCATAGTGTCACCGATATGTCTGTGAAGTCATCATGATTAAAAACTCATCCTTCGCAATACTCGTAAACCTTCATCTCATGACCGTCACTCGAAAATTTCTATATCAAGTCATACCCTTGTCTCCAAAATCAAGTAACTCCAAGCTTTAATAAGGTGACTTCCTTCTCGTCGACAACAAATCAATATCTAGGAAGTTCACTTAGAAACACCAGATTCCAATACCATGAGGCTTGTTACAAGATCGACAAGATTCTCCCTTCCGATCTTCGACAGAAATATTTTGTTTGGCGTTCGACGTCAAATCATCTAATTGACGCATTAAGAAATGTACTACTATACCTTGGAGGGCCATCGACATTAATGGTGGTTCTCTCACATATTTAACAACTCACATCTTTTAATGTAATCAAATGATGTCTTTCCATGTTTGACTACAAATCATATATTCGCATGGGTAGACTTGTACCCGAATGATCGAGTGAAAAAGATAAGAAGACTCGATCTAGTTTCAGCCATCCAAGTCAGATTTTAGGATTGTTATACACATCATTTGTACTAAGTGACTTTATATACAAATTGTCATCCAAACATGGGCCTATATCCGTGCATGTCTACATTTGGGGTAACATTCCAATGAAGATGACTTTATGAATTATGTACATGTTATTAGATTATTTTTATAAAAGCAAACATAGGGAATGCCTACCTCAAATTAATTATGACTGCCGTGATATATCATGAGGCAATGTATTGTAATATTAACACATTCCACTGCTGTGCTCATCACTCGTAAAGCATCTCAATCAAATATTCTATATTTTGGATCTCATTCTTTAGGGGGCAATTGTTATGTGAGTTTGGGCACCATTTCCAATGATCTTCGGTTAACCTGACATCATCTCCGTGGACTAATGATCAAGGGTCTATCATTCCTTGTCATTTCTTGTTGCTACATGCCCTAAGACAAGAAACACCAAATCAAGCAAGACTTTCATCAAGAAAAGTTTTCCATGGTTTGAATCTTAGATATATAGCATATGAGAGCTTCACTAACAAAGGCTTTAAGGGGCCTAAGTGAGCTGTATGCAGGTAGCCCCAAAGTGGCTGATATGCAAACCACTTCCGACATTCACAAGTGTGTTGGCCACATTGGAGCGAAATTTCATTGTTCCGAAATTCCACTCTGCCAAGGCTCTCTAGAAGAGTTCACATGTGTCAAGCTGCGATCCGAGTGTCCATTTGACATCTACATGATCGGAAACATGTTCTAATGCATTATTAGAAATTCATTGATTTCAAAACCTACAGCCTATCGATAAATTGAGCAATGTGATCTAAGTGCTTTGAAGAAGAAGAATGTGTGTAGAGAAATGTTGGAGAATTTTCAATTAAGAGCTTAGATTTGGGGCCAGTTTACCGGAGAGATTTATACTTTGATGAGGCTTGGGAATGTTGCTAGAAGGTAACTTAAACTACTACCAGGGTTGTAACCTCTCCTTCTATCAATAAATAAAGAGTACTCGCTTATTTTCCTATATGCATCAGATGGGTTTTGATTTTCCATATTGCAAGATCTAGCTGATGTGTATGGCTTATGATTTAATGATTTTACTAACTAGCTTGAATAGATATCTATATTATTTCATATTCTATTTTTTTATTTACTTTTCCTCAGAGGGATATCTTGGGCCAACAAATTTCTTGAATTTGAAGCTGTAACAAGAGCTAAAAAAGGAGCCATTTGGAAGCGATCAACAAGCCTCCAATCCTCTCTACGTATCTATTTTGATAGGACTCTATAATGTAATCTTTGACCACAATTTTTCTATCATTCCACTCTTTTCCAGTCCATATTTAAAGCCTATACTATCAATTTCATCCATTCTTCCAAAGGTTTATAGTATTCTTCTCTTTACTATATGTTTAACTTGTTTTACATGTAATTTTACATTACTTTCATATTTAACCATTAATCGGAAATATATAGTTGCTGCAATAGTTTGAAGACTGCAGTTAATTCATCATGGCTATTTCAACCGCATTGTTGAAACTGTTTGAAGACTAAATTTAATCCATCATGGCTGTTTGAAGACCGCGTTGCTGAAACAGTCAAATAGTACGCAAATCCCATTGTTGAAACAGCCCGTGATTTGCGATTTTGAAGCAATATTTCAAGCACGACAGCAACAGGAAAAGATAAGTAAGGAAGTTGTTACACAGGCCATAACAACTGCACCTTGGATCTAGTACCATCATAACCATTGTAACAACATTTTACTATGGAAGAACAGAAGGTCCTATTTCAGTATATAAGATCGGATTGGGTTAAAAATAGGATTTCTACAATGTAATAAACTGTGTTATAGATGTCTCCTCTTTAAAAAGAGGAGACATCAACATTAGAAGGGGGATTAGAGAGACTACGGAAGGTTTATTTTTGAACAGACTTACAGAGAAGGAACGTGAATCCTTTGTAATGTGTTACTTTCGACAGATGAATAAAAGCTTGTTCTGAGCATTTAATTTTTATTCCTTCTTCTGGGGAATCTTGTGAGAAGGAAAGGGCCCACCTTATTGACAAGATCCACCCATTTATTTATGTAGTTTGTTAACTATTCTTTTCATTTATGCCTTGTTAAACTCTATTTTCTGAAATCATTTATGCAGTATTGGAACTCTGTTATCTATTTTTGAAACTCTCTTTCCATTAATTGTTGCATTGTTTTCATACAATTCGTTACTAGGTAATTGTGGATTATTTTAATTGGTAATCTTGTTTACAGAATGAGTTTGTGAAAGCTTGGTAATCAGAAATAGGTGCTGAAGATTCCTACTTGGGGAATAGGGTCATGTTCTCTGTTATAGCATAATTGGTCTTTCCTTCTGCAGATTGGTTTCCTTTCCTAGATTGTTGTATTTTTAATGTAATCCAGGATTATTTGGTGATTGTCTGCAATAGGAAGATTGCCTTTGCTGTAACTCAAGTAGACTTCAGTTTGTTGAGCAAGGTGTGATTAGTGTAATTTTTACTACAACATTTCATTGCTTTTGATATTGAGCATATACAGTGTGTGATTGCCTTTGAAATAAACAGACTTCCCTAGGTTGACAATCTATGTAGCACTTGATTGTTTAAATTAATAAGCAATTAAAGTGACCAACATTTTGGCGTCGCTGCTGGGGAAGGAAATTGTAGATTTCAAAAGCACTGATGTTTTTCTTTCAGATGTGCAGATTACATGAGAGGATGCGGAGCCCCCAAGAAAACTAACCCTACAGGTGGCAAGGGGAAAGGAAGGGGAGGAAGAAAGACCTTTATTGACGAGATCGTATCAAAAGCTGAATATTCTCAAAGGCTAAGCTCTCGAAGGCCCAGGCCTCAACATTTTCCCCAATCGAACTACGAAACAGAAGAAATTATGAGCCCTGAAAATGTTGAAGAGCCAGTAGAAAACGTTGAAGAGCTAGAAAAATGCGTTGAAGATCCAACAAAAAAATGTTGAAGAACTAGCAGAAAACATTGAGGAGCCAGTAGAAAACATTGAGGATTGAGCAAGCATAGTAGGAGATCAATAAATGGAAGGAAACAATGATGAATTCTTCGGAGGAGGACCAGTAGATCCCGAAGGAGGGGAAAAAGATGATAATTCTCTCTCTACCTTGGGGTTTCCTATTGGCGATCTCCCTAGAGGAGCAACCCCCATGAATAATATCCCACTTTCAGCCTTACCTAACTTCCATGGTTTATCTTCTAAAGATCCTGATGAGTTTCTTTTCGAGTTTGATACATTATGTAGAAGTTATGATTACATTACTAATGCTGAAAAACTAAAGCTATTTCTAGCAACATTAAAAGAAAATGCATTAAGGTGGTTCATGAGTCTTGGAGGCCATGTAATCACAACATGGGAACAAATGAAATAGAATTTTCTGCTCAAATATCAAGACTACTGCCGGACTAGAGAAAAAAGAGAAGAACTATTTAAGATGGTACAAGAGGAGGACGAGAATTTCAAGGACTTTGTGGAAAGACTACAGTACAACTTGCAAAGATCCAATCATCCCGATGTAAGTAAAGATATTCTTAAAACAATATTATTAAAAGGAGTAAGGGATGATTGTCTAGATATGCTAAATATGCTTGGTAAAGGGGACATATCTAAAGAATCATATGATGAAATTGTTAACCTCTGTAAAATATGTTCAAGAGGATCTGCAAGGAACATGTCAAATAGCAGGGATACCACATATTCAAGAGTTCAAAAATCAGCCAGTGGATGAGCAACAAGAGCTGAAATAGGTAATTTACTTGAGGAATTTAAAATTGAAATTTTAAGTTCTTTTGCTTCATAGATTGACAACTTTGCAGGTTAAACAAGCTGAAGCAGAAGTAGCTTTGGTTGTCTTTTGCCCCAAATGCAGAGATAAACACCCACTAAGGGAATTCCCATTGGACAAGGTGCCAATTTGCACCCTTTGTGAAAAGGATCATGAAACGCAACAATTCCCTTCTTTACCAGGAATAAAAGCAACATTGCAACCAACCGAGGAAGAAGCTGAAGCAGTCTATCTACTGACACAGAGAAGGCAATGGCAACCACGAGGACAAGGTATGAACTCTAATATGTCATTTACATCTTCTAATCGTTGGAACAATTATCCTTCTTTTAGTCAAGCAAATTACCATCCCTTTAACCAAATGCAATACCTGCCCTTCAATCAAATGAATTACCCACCCATGCAACAAAAAAACCCTCCCTTCATAGATCTTGCAATGTGGACTCCTTGGCCTCCACAACAACAATCTTACTTTAACCAATGGAATTAGAATTGGAGGGGTCAAAAACTCCCGTTTCCAAATCAATTTCCTCAATATCAGTAACCACTTCCTCTATCATCAGGTGCTCCACCGAATAATCAAATGATGAGACCCCAACTACCTGTACAACCAAATCCTAACCCCAATAATAAAGCTATGCAAGTTATTGATATTCAGAACCAGCCTATACTTCATGTTTTCCCTACACAATGTAATGACATTCATTTAAGATCTGGGAAAATAGTTGAACCCATTATCAATGATGTTACCTCTTCTGATTCTGACAAAGAAGAGACTAAAAAACATGATTCACATAAAGAGGTACAACCACCCCCTAATAAGGGTGTTGAAATAGTAGAACCACCATTCCCTGAGCGTTTAGTTTTAACTAGAACACCTGAGCCACCTGATTTTAATCTTCTAGGGGAATTACAAAATCTGTATGTTAAAACTCCACTTTTACAAGCACTAAGAGATGTACCAATTTATGCCAGAACTATGAGAGATATTTGTGCTAAGAAACCTAGTAGGAAAGCTAAAGAGCCCCTTACAGTTCATGTTATGGGTGATCTATCTGCATTAATTTCCTGTAAAACTCCCCCAGTTAAATATGGTGATCCCGGCCATCCTACTGTCATAGTGCAAATTGGAAAAAAAATAATCTCGTAAGTCCTGATAGATTTAGGTGCTGCTATAAACATTATGACTCTTGAAACTTCACTACTGTTACAGCTAAAGAACGTAATCAGAGATACACCAACCATTCTAGATTTAGCTAACTATTCTACAATCAAACCAGAAGGAGTTATTGAAGACCTAGTCATCTCAGTTGAATCCTGGAATTACCTAGCTGACTTTATGGTGTTACAGACTAAATAAAAGTTGGGGGGACATCCTCTAATTCTGGGAAGTCCCTGGTTAGCAACAATCGATGCCTTTATCAGCTGCAAATCTGGTTCAATGAAAATTTCCAATGGATATGAAACTAAGCATCTTACTCTTTACCCTCACACTACACCCATGATTAATAATGATAATTATGTATGGATGAACTATGATGATCATGCTATTCAAGCTATTTTGACTATCAGACAAGCTTTAAGTCTTAAACATACCACTGAGGATGAGGTAATTAATAATTTTATTTTTGAACCCTCCTCTGTGACTCGTGAAACACATAATCAGCTGGCTGCACTTTTGAAAATAGATACCCAAGAAAAGCTTAAGTCTGAAGATCTACCTCAAAAATCAACCGCCATCTCTTCTAAAAGTATAATAGTAGAAATTGAACCTAGAAAAACATTAAACATAAACCCTAACTTGAAATTTGCTGAAACACAACAATTAATGAAGTTACTTCTTGAAAATAAGGAAGCATTCGCATGGGATTATAAAGATATGAAGGGAATCTCTCTTGAATTATGTACTCACCGTATCTATATCAAGGAAGGTTTTCGACCAGTCTGTCAACCCCAACGACGAATGAACCCTAATTTAAGAGAAATTGTCAAAGAGGAACTTCAAAAATTGCTTAATGCAGGGTTTATATATCCTATCTCTGACAGTGAATGGGTTTCCCCATTGGTAATAGTTCCTAAGAAAAACGGGAAATGGAGAGTGTGTGTAGATTATAGAGCCTTAAATAAAGCCACTCAAAAGGATCACTTTCCTTTATTGTTCATTGATCAGGTGTTGGATAGTTTGTTAGGGAAGAAATTATTCTCCTTTTTCGATGGGTTTAGTGGGTATAACCAAATTAGAATTGCACCCCAAGACCAAGATAAGACCACTTTTACTAGTCCTTGGGGAACTTTTGCCTATAGAGTTCTCCCATTTGGACTATGTAATGCACCAGCAACCTTGCAAAGAGCAGTTATAGGAATATTTTTTGATATGCTTAATGAATCTATGGAAATATTTATGGATGACTTTACCCCTTATGGTGTGTCTTTTGAAGATGCATTATAGAATCTTTGGAAAGTACTTAAATGATGTATACAAGCTCACCTCTCCTTAAGCACCGAAAAATGTCATATGATGATGAGTGAAGGAGTAGTGCTTAGACATTTTATTTCATCTCAAGGAATTCAGGTGGATCCATCTAAAATACAAGTCATTCATAACCTTCCTATTCCTAAAACACAAGCAGATGTGAGAAGTTTCTTAGGACATGCAGGATATTACAGGAGATTTATTAAAAAAATTCCAAAATAGCTTCTCCTTTGTTTTTGTTACTTATGAAAAATGTTGAATTCAAGTGGACTAATCTTTGCCAGGAGGCCTTTGTAGAACTCAAGCATTAGTTATCCACAACTCCTATTTTAAGAGGACCTGATTGGGCACTTCCCTTTCATATATCTTTTGATGATTCAGATACTGCAATTGGAGCTGTCTTGGGACAAGAGGAAAACCATCTTCCTTATTCTATCTACTTTATTAGTAAGAATATGACTCCTGCTGAGCTTAATTACACAGTTACTGAAAATGAATTTTTAGCAGTTATTTATGCTATTAATAAATTTCGACATTACATTAATGGTTACTCTAATTTTTTCCATACTGACCACTAGGCTATCAAGTACTTAATGAACAAATCTGTCACAAATGCTCGACTCACCAGATGGTTATTGTTATTACAAGATTTTGATATTACAATTGTAGATCGACTAGGTAAAGAAAATGTTGTTGTTGATTTCCTTTCTCGATTAAAAGATGATGATAATACTCCAGTAGATGATTCTTTTCCTGATGAATATTTATTTGTAGTTTTTTCTCACTCGCCATGGTATGCAGACATTGCCAATTATCTGGTTGAAGGGAAGTTACCATCACACCTATCTCATCAAGAGAAAATAAAAATCATTCAACAAAGTGCCCGGTATAGTTGGATAAGTGGGTGTCTTTTCTATACAGGACTAGATCATGAAATCCGAAGATGCATTAGAGAAGATGAGGTGTATGATATACTAAAAGCTTGTCATGATGGCCCTTGCAAAGGGCATTTTTATAATAAGAGAACGGCACATAAAATTCTTAGGATGTGTTATTATTGGCCCTCACTCTTTAAGGATGAAAATAAATGTGTCCAGGCTTGTGATAACTGTCAAAGAATGGGTCAACCTAATCATAGAGATGAAATTCCATTAAACCCCCAGGTAATACTTGAACCATTTGAAAGATGGGCCTTATACTTTATAGGACCCATTAATCCTCCATCCAACACTACAAGAAAAAAGGACATTGGTGAGGGTCATGCTTGTGACGGACCTTTAAGGTCCGTCACCAATGTCACATATGGTGACGGTCCTTAAAAAACCGTCACTGTAAGTGTATATAGTGATGGTCCTTTATGGTCCGTCACCAAAGACATTTTCAATGACACT